>JAVKPL010000253.1:0-144435 GCA_032173675.1 Gastrolobium villosum
ATGTTTTTTTTTTATAGCACACAAAATAACTAAGAAAATTAAAAGAGTTAGAATATCTCCCCTGATAGAAGAATTGCAGTTCTAAGGTGCAAGCCAACCATTCCCAGATTTAGAGCATTGTTGTCCTCAGCAATAATTAAACCCCAAGAAGGAAGAAAATCCTGCACAATAGAACAAATAGTGGCATATAGAAGAAACTATAATGCACACATTAAAACATCAGAGAAAAATATACCAACACAAAATAACTTAAAAATACGAAACAGAAAAATAAACTAATATACAAGATCTCCATCAGCAAGGAGATAAGATCAGCCCTCCATGTCATCCCCCTCAGCAGTGTGGGATGACTCAGCAAATGAAGGGTCTGGTGGTACTGGTTGCCTTGGTGTATGGGACCACCATTCCCAGATTTGATCCAAACCATGGATCCATGTTAAGAATTCTTTGAAACTTTGATTTTTCCGAGAGATAGAGTCTCGGTGTCTCTTGTCAAATTTCAGCTCCCGGTATCTCTTCCAACTTGTATCAAAGAATTTCACTACTTCCTTTCTTCTTAACTTCTTCTTTGTAGGAGTACGTCTCCTTTGGGGTTTCCTCCCATGTTTATCATCATCCTCATTGAGAATTTTGTGGGTATGGGAAGAAGGATCTTTATCCTTCAAATCAGTCTCTCGTTCCTTCAGTGCTTCAATCACCGCCTCCTTATTACCCCAGAAGATATCTTTTAGAGTTTGAGAAGGCTCCTTCAATTCAACTTTTGAGGCACTATCTTCTTTGTCCTCTTCTTTCTTTAAAACATCAAGATTAAAACAATCATCTTTGGGAGAAGAATATTTTATTGAGTCAAAGACGTTGATGGTAACGGCCTCATCATTCATTCTTAGCTCAAGCTTCCCGTTTTCAACATCAATCAATGCACGAGATGTAGCTAAGAAAGGTCTTCCCAAAAGAAGAGGCATCTCTTTTTCTTCCCCCATATCAAGTACCACAAAATCAGCAGGAAAGATGAACTTGTCCACCTTCACAAGAACATCCTCAATGATTCCACTAGGTTTCCTTAAAGATCTATCAGCAAGTTGAAGAGAAACCATAGTGGGTTTTAGTTCCGTGATCCCCAAAGATTTGCAAATAGAAAGAGGCATCAAATTAATGCTCGCCCCAAGATCACATAGTGCCCTTCTGATTTTTGTATTACCAATTTCAATGGGAATGTTGAAGCTTCCGGGATCACGAAGCTTAGGAGGATATTTTCTTGTAAGGATAGCACTGCACTCCTCAGTAAGTGCTACAGTTTGGCACTCTTGTAACTTGTGCTTCCTTGACAAAAGATCTTTCATAAATTTAGCATAATTTGGCATATTGACCAAAGCTTCAGCAAATGGAATATTAATATGAAGCTTTTTGAAAAGGTCCAAGAACCTGCCATAATGCTTTTTCTGATCATCCTGTTTGAATCTTTCAGGATATGGTGCCATAGCCCTTACATATTCAGGTTTGAGCTCAAACCTCTTCTTTTCAACAACAATAGGAGGCTCTTTTTCTTCACCTTTCTGAATAGGTGTTTGGACATTAGAAGGAATCTCCTCTTCTTTTTCTGGCTCCTCCACCACCTTAAGCTTTTCTGGAGCTCCTACCACCTTACCACTTCTAGTTGTGATAAACATACAATCCTCCTTGGAATTTTTAAATGTGTTATTAGAGGAAGTGCCTGGATTTTTATCAGCAACTTGCTTAGCCAGCTGGCCAACTTGATTCTCTAAATTCCTGATAGAAGCATTCATGTTTTTAGTGGTGGCCCTAGTCTCTTCCATGAAGGCATTGGAGTGTTGGGCCATTTGTCCAACTAACCTTTCCAAATCAGAAGGCTCCTTAGCTTGGACTGGTGGAGGCTGCAAGTAGTTGTTGGAATTGTAATCCAGTCCCGTGCCTTGAGTTCTTCTCTGAAAATTGTTATTTGCAGAAGGGAAATCCTGATTCCTAGGAATGTTTCTTGGTGGAGATCTTTGTTCGTACCATACTCCGTTCACTTGCACTTGTTGAGGAGAATCAGAAGATAACAAAGATGAGCATTCATTGGATTCATGCTCACCCTTGCAGTATTCACAAATCACATATGCAACTTGCATAGTGGAAAGTTGCATCTTGTCCAGCCTTGAGGTCAAATTTGCTAGCTGTTGTGCTAACAATTTATTTTCAGCTAGAACTGCATCATTGTCAACCAGGTGTAGAATCCCTCTCTTAGGCTTGGCTGTCAAACCTTCATTTTCATTGGCAGCCATTCTTTCTATTAACTCAAGAGTCTCATTTGCTCTCAAGGATTTGATGCTACCACCTGCTGCACCATTCAACACCATCCGCATTTCAGGTTTACACCCATTGAAAAAGATTCGGACTTGATCACCATTAGTCATGGAGTAATGAGGACATCTCCTCATTAGATCTTTAAAGCGGTTCCAGGCTGCACACATAGTTTCACCCTCAGCCTGAGTGAAATTGGTGATATCATTCACCATCTGTTTATATCTTTCCATGGAAAAGAACTCAGCAAAGAATTTATTTGAAAGACTCTCCCATGATAGAATACTTCTTGCTGGTTGCCTTTCTAACCAATTTAAAGCTTTCCCCTTTAGAGCAAAGGGAAACAGTCTCAGCCTGACTGCATCATTGGACACCTGGGGGTGTTTAGTGGAGTCACAGATCATCAGAAATCTGTCAATGAACCTGTGAGGGTCCTCATTCGCCTCTCCGCCAAACTGAGCTCGCTCTACCAATTGAATATTGGCAGATTTGAGCTCCCAATTGTTGCCCGCTTCTGGATGAACAATGCTTGAATTAGGTCTGTTGAATGCTGGTGTGAGGATTGTATCCATGAGTGGATTGTCCATTTCATTATTGTTCCTAGCCATTGTTTTTGCTTCTTCGAACAGAATTCCCAACTCGTTAAATGCAAGCTTTTTCCGAGCAAGTTTTCTGTTCCTCTTTTCTACTTTAGTGATCTCCAAATTAAGTGGAAATTCTGGAAGAGTACCTCGCATACAACTTCAGAAAAGAGATCAGTAGCACTGTTCAAATAAAAAAAAAAATTAAACAAATAATTGAAGAAAATATTCACAAATATTCACAAATCCAATCTTAAAGATCAAGATTATATGATATCAGAAACGCCAATCCCCGGCAACGGCGCCAAAAACTTGATGCACTCCGGCAAGTATACCGATCGCACAAGTAATAAAGTGATAAATACAGTTCGTCTCCACAGGGATTAGATCTAATATCAAGTAAAAATTTTCTTAAAGAATGGAAGTTTTTCAAATAGGGTTTGTGTGACAAATATTGTCAAATTGAGTGAAATTAAAAATAAAGACTTGTTTTTGTGTTTTTGAATTGAAAAAGAGAACGATACAATTGAAAATTGATTTTTAGAAAAATATGAGAAAAGTATTGTAGCCAGGGTTCATTCACCAAATGATCCCCGCTTTTTACTCCGGATTGATTTAGAAAAATCATTTATATAATCACTCAGATAAATTATCATCTAAAAGATTTAATAGTTAACCCTCAATTCCTTGCAGGGTTAACCCTTTAATCCCATGAGAAACCCCAATTCCTTGCAATGTTTCTCATGGGATCAAGCAATGGGCGTGATAATTTAAGCATCTGCAATCGTATACACGTCTATTCCTAGCACGCATACAGATTGTTATCTTACCCCCTTTCGAGATCAAAACCCCAATATTCCTATCTAGGATTTTGATCCTCAGAATATCCCCAACTATCAGATTGATCAATTCTAATAAAGGGAATATAAAATTCGCACAGAGTAAAGATAAAGATAATTATATAAATTAAAAATCACAAATCAATCCTTCATGTCAAGGGTTCACATATGGATCGTGACCCTGACTACAATAAAAATGATCTAGCCGATCAACATCATGATCGCTGATCTAAAATTCAACATAAAATTAAAACAAAAGATAAAGAAATACTAGATGTAGATGAAGAACGAAGAACAACTCCAGTGCTCTTCTCCTCCAATCTCCAGATCTGTCCTTGAACCCTGTATCTGTGTTTTTTTCCTTTTTTCAGATCTGCCAAGTCTGCTGACCTAGTTGCATAAGAGGTGCTTTTATAATATTTTATTTCCTTTCCAAAAGTGCCCCTCAGAAAACACGGAGATCCGTCCCGCAGACCCGCGCTGGTTGGCGCCGAATTGGCGCACGTTTGCGCCACTTTCCTATTGGCGCTGGTTGGCGCCACTTTTGCACACAAATGGCGCTAGTTAGCGCCACTTTCACTATTCATTGGCGCTAACTAGCGCCACTTTCACTATTCATTGGCGCTAACTAGCGCCAACTTCCTTCCCTTTTAGGCGCTAGCTAGCGCCAGTGCACTGACTTACGGCGCTAGCTTGCGCCATTTCCTTTGTAATTTGGTGCTCCCTTGCGCCAATCTTCTGTGTTATTGCGCTGAGAAGCGCCACTTTCTTTCGTAAATGGCGCTAGGTTGCGCCAAGGTTCTGTCTTGTTGCGCTGAGGAGCGCCACTTTGTTGCTACCTCGCGCCACTTTGATGTCCTCGCTGCAAAGTTCGTAATCTGGTGCGGTTTTTGTGCCAATTTGGTGCTGACCCGCGCCATGCTTGGAACTCATAGTGTGCTATAACCATGGAAAATTGCATTAACAGGTATTTTTTTTTTTTTTATAATTCTTCATTTATTTTCCCTGTAAAAATACAATTAAATGGTGAATATTATTGACATTCAAAGAATCAATATAATTAGCAAATATGTATTTACTTTGCTCTCTTATGACTCAATTCTCGTCAATTTTATCACAGAAAAATCACACTTGCCAGAGGCACATCAGATAGTAATAGTAGGAAAGGAGCCAGTGATACAAAATGAGGTGAATAAGGACTTATTATCATAAATGTGATCAGAAATCCCAGAATCAAGAGTTCAAAGGCCTGGAGATTGTAACTGAGAAATTCTAGCAAAAGAATTACCAGTTAGAGTAATGGAGGCAGTAGTACCAGATGATTGCTTCTCACACCACCAGTTCACGAATTCATTAAGAAGAGCTGCATAAGGTTGTGCTGTAGAAGGTAACCCTGGATCATCAACATTAGATAGAACTTGAGCAACATAAGCACTTCGAGGAGGCTGAGGTGGCTTACCATGGAGCTTCCAACAACGGTCAATTGCCATGAAGTATGATGACAATGAGTGCAGAGTAGCTGACCCTTAGAGGGTTTACGTCCACGACTAGATCCATGAGCAGTAAAGGCAAAAGAGTCAGAGGTGCCAACGGAGAGACATGGTGCATAATAGGTGTTGTTGATACAGAGGGCTTAGGTGGAATTCGAAGCAAAGTAGACATCACAGAAGCTAGTGTAGGTAAAGTAGTAGATCCCAAAGTCTGATCTCGATTGGCAGACAAATGGGAAGGTAAACCATATAGAATCAATAGCATAAAAAGTGTACTATGTTGCTCCCGCTCCTTATCAACATCACCAGTAAGGGGCATAAGTTTATGGAGATCATGAAGTAAACTCTGAGTTTTCCCTAAATACTCAGACATTGGAAAATCAAAATCATGAGGGTCAAAGGTAGACATCAATTTCTGACACACATCATAGAGTCATTGTGTACAATTTGTGTACAAAGTTTTTGCCTAGCTCCAAACAGCCTCATAAGTGTTTGCAGGTTGAAAAACCTGCTTCATGGAAGGATGAAGAGTGGATTTGATGAGACTGCGCAACTGAGCATCAATTATATTCCATTGTGTGCGCTCATTGGCCGCAATAGATTCAGCCGTAGTAGTGAGACGAGCAATATAATTCTGGCCATCCAACCAAAGTTGCAGATCTGACGACCAATAATCATAATTCGGCCCATCCAATTTATCCACACTCAGCAAATCAAGGATATAATTGATAAAAATAATACTCCAACTTGGAGCCAACAGAAGAGGTAGGAGCAGAATCCATAATACCAAAAATAAAGGCAAAATTTAGAAATGAAAGATCAGAAAACTAATTGGAAGAAGTGAGATCCTTGTGTCACAAAAAATGATGTCGAAATACCAAAACAAGACCAGATCCATAATCGTCTCAGAGAGAGGAGAAGAATCGGGATGGTTACTACCGGAGAAACACACCACGCACCGCCACGCGCCTGCCAACCAAACGGAGCTTCGAAACTTACTCGCATGCATAAGAGGGTATGGCTTGTCAGACGATGACGAGACTTGGACAGAACAATTCGCACGACTGAGACGAGCACAACGGTATGTGGCTTGCTGAAAAATTCCAGCAGATGGTGGTAGTTAACGACGGAGGAACAGAAGTCAACCAGTGTCTGACGATGATCTGTGATTAGAAAGGGCTGACAACAACGCTGATGCGACCCAAGGACATAAGAGATGTCGGGAAACTGACAAAGAGACAATATCCGGAAAATTTGTTTGAAAAGGCGATGAACAGTGGGTTCGTCGAAGAAAATGAGCGGATTAGGGTCTCTCTCGTTAGGCTCTAGATACACGGTAAAATAACAAGAGAGGAAAGGAACATTAAAATAAATATGTACATTGTATTGATACATGAGTATATAATATAGAAACACTAATGGGCTTAGCCCAGACTTAACCCAAATTCTAATAGAATAAGAAAATAAATATTTACAAATAATAAAAATATTCCAAAGATATTCTTCCCAACAGTTTGAATTCCTCTTTGCTACAAACTTACACAAGCAGCACTATATTTCTTATTGTAAAACGTCAATTCAACTTAAAAATACCAATTCAATCTAAAAGTTTAGTTTTGTAAGTGAAGGTCCATCAATAATTTTTATATTTCTTTAATACGTTTGTTCACACGAAAATTCATTGGACTTGAAGAATGGATGATGCATCAGATTATGCCTATCTATACTAAGAAACTCTACAATATTTTTTTATAACATTTTAAACATTAATTCGATCCAAAAATTTAAACTTGTAAACAAAAATCCATCAATAATTTTTATATATCTCTTACCCCTGTTAAATAATTGAACATTCATCAAACCTCAGAGGATCTAAAAATGTTTGCTATATGCTATGTAGCACCAATACGACACGCGACACGTGACACGACACGACACTCTGACACGTCAATCCTAAAAAAAATGGATTTCGACACATTGGGACACGTTTTAATATTAAATAATATTTTTAATTTATATAGTTTATATTTCATTTAATATTTAATAATTTAAAAAAATGAAATTAAATTAATAATACCCATCAACACGTTATAAAGATGGAAGCTTTAATAAAAAAATAAAAACTGAGATGAGAGAGACATAATATCAGATATAGAGATCAAATCATATTAGAGAGATCAGAGAGAATAAGATACAACAAGAGAGTAATAGGAATTGACAACAATGATGCTGAGATGATCTCTTATCTACCTAAGGGGAAAAAAGATAAAAAATAAAATTGATATGATGAGGTGAAAACTTTATTAATATATTTTAATTTTTTATTTTTAAAAAAATTACGAAAATGCCGCGTGTCAGAATGGTCAACGTGTCGGAAAAAGTCAACCGCGTGTCCGACACCGTGTCGGAGCGAGTCGGAGCGTGTCGGACCCGACTCTTCCTGTTTTTACAAGTGTCCGTGCTTCCTAGGCTATATGTATAGACCTGAATTGAACTGTCCTTTTAGGGGGCGTTTGGTAGAAGAGAAATGTTTATTTATCCGAGAAATAATTATTACTGGAATATAGTGGAAAATATATTTTTACCGAAATGTTAGTAAAAGGTGTTTGGTATGACCGAATTTTTTCAGGGATTTTATGGTTAATTTTATTAGTGTGTTTGGTTGATTGTTAAATATTAGTTGGAAAGTGGAATTATTTTACGAAAATAACCCCACATCACTTCACCCAACTCCATATATTCACACATTGTACAATGTTATTTTGGTCAACTCATTCATTTTTGCTTTTCACTTTCCCAGTTAAGAAGTATTCCATATATTCAATGGGCAAAAAATTGTGGTTGCCGTACCTAACTTTTGAAACAAAACAAAAAAACGGGAAACATTTTCATGCAGGAAACTTGCTTCTTTTTTGATAGCAAACATGGTTTATAACTTTTCTCAAATTTACTTTCCGGGATAACCAAAGAAAAGCCGCGTAAGAAACGCCCCCTTAAGGATTTCATTGTTATCCCCGCCTTATTTTTCGTGAATCTCATGTAATTCCTAGGCTACTCATGATGCCTCAAATAATTTTCTAGTGAAATTGGATACGATGGCAGAAGTACGTACAAGACTTATAGTCTTATTGAGACTTCTATGAGAAAGAACTTCGGCCATTAAAGTGATGTAAGCCATGACATCATTTAAAGCCATTTTGTGGCTAAGATTCAATTTGAATCTTGTGGCTAGAAATGAAAGGAAAACATGTGGCTAGAAATGAAAGAAAAACATGTGGCCATGGTTCATCACTTGCAACTATAAATAGGCCTCTTCCATTTCATTCTAAGCATCCCACACTTGAGAGAAAACAAGTGTTCTTCAATTTGTTTGAGTGAGCAAGTGAGTAATCTCCTAGTATAAGAGAGAGTGATATAGGTCTCTCCTTGTATTTAGAGAGATGTTGTAATTTCTTCCATATAGTGAAAATCTTCTTTGATCTTGCCCGTGGTTTTTCCCAAATTGGGTTTTCCACGTAAATCTTGTGTGTCACTTCCATTGGCGTATTTATTGTTATCCTGACCGGTGGAATCAAGATAAATTTAATTACACTGTTGGTGTCTAGAAAAGTGAGTGGTTATTTAATTAGTCACCGTTGCATAGCACGGAGAGACTTCCACTGTTTACACTTACCTGGCCAATTGTGTGGTTAGCAGTGTCTTGAGACTCTGGTTCGTCTCAACTCTATTTTAGCTGCATGATACTCTGTTTCCTAACAGTGGTATCAGAGCGCGCGGTTCGGATACTATTCACGCAGGAGGTACTATTCACAGTTACTGTTCACGGTGAAATAGTGTGATCCAGTGCAGTTGCTATTCAGAGTATTGTCATCATTATGGCGGCAAAATTTGAGATTGAGAAGTTCAATGGGAGTAATTTCTCCCTGTGGAAGCTGAAAATTAGGGCCATCCTGAGAAAGGATGGTTGCTTAGCTGCAATTGAAGATAGACCTGCAGAGATGACCGATGAGAAGTGGAAGGAGATTGATAACAACGCTGTTGCCAATTTGCACCTAGCAATGGCGGATTTAGTGTTGTCAAGTGTTGCTGAAAAGAAGACGGCAAGGGAAATTTGGGACGTGCTCACCAAATTGTACGAGGTCAAATCACTTCACAATAAGATATTCTTGAAGAGGAGACTCTATACTCTTCGAATGAGTGAGTCCACATCGGTAACGGACCACATCAACAATCTAAATACGTTGTTTTCTCAACTTAAAACATTGGATCACAATGTTGAAGAAATTGAACGTGCCGAGCTTCTACTTCAAAGTCTACCTGATTCATATGATCAACTCATCATCAACTTAACAAATAAAGGTTTATCAACCAACATGTCTTTCAATGATACTGCCGCTGCAATTCTTGAAGAAGAATCCAGAAGGAAGAATAAGGAGGACATATTGGAGAATTCAAAGCAAGCAGAGGCTCTAACGATGACGAGAGGAAGATCAATGGAACATGGCTCGAGTGGGAGCCAACGTCAGGGTAGATCAAAGTCAAGAAGAAGGAATGTAAAATGCTATCAATGTGGTAAGACAGGGCACTTCAAGAAAGATTGTTGGAGTAATAAGAAGAATACGGAGAAGGCTAATGAAGCAAGCACCTCTCAAGGATGTGTTGCTAGTACCTCTGATGACGGAGAAATCCTATATAACAAAGTTGCAATCAGTTCTAAAGGCGGAAAGGAGCTCACTGATGTTTGGATAGTGGATTCGGGAGCAACATGGCACATGACTCCACGAAGAGACTGGTTTTGCACTTACGAACCTGTCTCTGAAGGATCTGTATTCATGGGAAATGATCATGCCTTAGAGATTGCTGGAATTGGTGCTATTAAGATAAAAATGCATGACGGTACTGTTCGCACAGTTCAAGGGGTAAGACATGTGAAGGGCTTAAAGAAGAATCTAATGTCTATTGGAAAATTAGATGATCTCGGGTGCAAGACACATATTGAAGGAGGGATCTTGAAGGTTGTGAAAGGTGCTCTTGTGGTGATGAAGGCAGAGAAGATCGCATCAAATCTCTATATGCTTATGGCAGATACGTTGCAAGAAGCAGATGCATTTGTAGCTTCAGCAGTCAAGAAGAATTAACAAAAATGTGGCATCTCAAATTAGGTCACATGTCAGAACGAGGCTTGAAGATTCTTGCAGAGCGTAATCTTCTTCACGGGCTCAAGTCGGTAAACTTACCTTTCTGTGAGCACTGTGTTACTAGTAAGCAGAGTAGATTGAAGTTTGCTACATCAACTACTAGGAGCAAACACATATTAGACTTGATTCATTCTGATATGTGGGAGTCACCAGAATTGTCCGTAAGAGGAGCAAAGTATTTTGTGTCATTTATTGACGATTACTCCAGGAGATTGTGGGTGTACCCAATCAAGAAGAAGTCAGATGTGTTCCAAATCTTCAAAGACTTCAAGGCAGAAGTTGAACTTGAATCTGGAAAAAAGATCAAGTGTTTAAGGACGGATAATGGAGGAGAATATACAGATGGTGGATTTATTTCATTTTGCAAGCAAGAGGATATTAAAAGGCAATTCACAACTGCATATACCCCTCAGCAAAATGGTGTAGCGGAGCGGATGAACAGAACTCTGTTGGAGAGAACAAGAGCTATGTTGAGAGCTGCTGGTTTAGCCAAGTCATTTTGGGCAGAAGCAGTCAAGACCGCTTTTTACGTGATAAATCGGTCGCCATCAACAGCAATTGGGTTGAAGACACCAATGGAGATGTGGCATGGTAAGCCACCAAATTATTCTTCTCTACATGTGTTCGGATGTCCTACATATGTAATGTACAACTCCCAAGAAAGAACGAAGCTGGATCCAAAATCCAGGAAATGTATATTCTTGGGCTATGCTGACGGTGTTAAGGGGTATCGCCTGTGGGATCCCACTGCCCGCAAGGTTGTAGTCAACAGAGATGTACAGTTTGCAGAAAATGAACTGCAAAGGGAGCAAGAAGATGACAGCACTTCAAAGGAGGTTACTACTGTTGAGATAGATGAGAATAACAGAGAAGATGATCCCTATGAAGCTGATCCAGAGCACGAAGAACAAGAACCAACTGAGGCCGATGATGCAGAAGTTCGACGATCAATGCGCCAAGTAAGAGCACCATCATGGCACTCAGAGTATGTTATGGCAAGCCATGATGCATACTGTCTACTTACAGAAGAAGGAGAACCATCAACGTTTCATGAAGCTGTGAATAATCCAGACGCTTCTCTGTGGATGGCAGCAATGCAAGAAGAAATGGAAGCCTTACACAGAAACAAGACATGGGAACTTGTTGCTCTTCCAGAAGGTCGAAAAGCCATTGGTAACAAATGGGTCTATAAGATCAAACGAGATGGCAACGATCAAGTGGAGAGATACCGTGCAAGATTGGTGGTTAAAGGACATGCTCAAAAGGAAGGTATTGATTTCAATGAGATATTTTCTCCAGTTGTTAGACTTACCTCTATCAGAGTAGTTCTCGCTATGTGTGCTGCATTCAGTTTACATCTTGAGCAACTAGATGTAAAAATTGCTTTCCTTCATGGAGAACTTGAAGAAGAGATCTACATGCTCCAACCAGAAGGATTTGAGGAAAAAGACAAAGAAAACTTGGTTTGCAGGTTAACCAAATCTCTGTACGGTCTAAAGCAGGCGCCAAGGTGTTGGTACAAGAGATTTGATTTATTCATAGTTTGCCTTGAGTACAATAGACTCAGTTCAGACCATTGTACGTATTACAAGAGGTTTGGTGACAATGATTATATCATTTTGCTATTGTACGTGGATGACATGTTGGTGGTAGGCCCCAACAAAGATCGGATCCAAGAATTGAAGGCACAATTGGCTAGGGAATTTGATATGAAGGATTTGGGACCAACAAACAAGATTTTGGGGATGAAAATTCACCGAGACATAAAAGATATGAAGATTTGGCTTTCACAAAAGAATTATCTGAAGAAAATCTTGCGGCGCTTCAACATGCAAGATTGTAAGTCAATTTCTACCCCACTTCCTATCAATTACAAATTATCATCAAGTATGTGTCCTAGCAATGAAGCAGAGATGATGGAGATGTCTCGAGTACCGTATGCATCAGCGGTGGGAAGCCTCATGTATGCAATGATTTGTACGAGACCAGATATTGCTCAAGCAATTGGTATGGTCAGTCGATTCATGGGAAATCCTGGAAGAGAGCATTGGAATGCTATTAAGAGGATCTTGAGATACATCAAGGGGACCTCAAATGCTGCATTATGTTATGGGGGATCGGAGTTTATTGTCAGAGGATATGTTGATTCAGACTTTGCATGTGATCTTAATAAAAGGAAATCCACTACAGGCTATGTGTTTACACTTGCAGGAGAAGCTGTAAGTTGGTTATCCAAGTTACAGACTGTGGTAGCTCTATCAACTACAGAAGCTGAATACATGGCAGCTACTCAAGCTTGCAAGGAGGCAATTTGGATTCAAAGGTTAATGGAGGAACTCAGGCATAAACAACAATCAGTTACTGTGTATTGTGACAGTCAGAGTGCCTTGCACATTGCAAGAAATCCAACCTTTCATTCCAGGACAAAGCACATAGGGGTACAATACCACTTTGTCAGAGAAGTAGTAGAGGAAGGGAGTGTGGATATGCAGAAGATACACACCAAAGACAACCTGGCAGATGTCATGACAAAACCAATCAATGCTGACAAGTTTATATGGTGTCGGTCGTCCTATGGTCTATCAGAAACGTAAGCAGCAGAAACTGGCAAGAAAAGAAAGATTTTGAAAGCTCACAAAATGACTTTAAGTGGGAGATTGATGTAAGCCATGACATCATTTAAAGCCATTTTGTGGCTAAGATTCAATTTGAATCTTGTGGCTAGAAATGAAAGGAAAACATGTGGCTAGAAATGAAAGAAAAACATGTGGCCATAGTTCATCACTTGCAACTATAAATAGGCCTCTTCCATTTCATTCTAAGCATCCCACACTTAGAGAAAATAAGTGTTCTTCAATTTGTTTGAGTGAGCAAGTGAGTAATCTCCTAGTATAAGAGAGAGTTATATAGGTCTCTCCTTGTATTTAGAGAGAGATTGTAATTTCTTCCATATAGTGAAAATCTTCTTTGATCTTGCCCGTGGTTTTTCCCAAATTGGGTTTTCCACGTAAATCTTGTGTGTCACTTCCATTGGCGTATTTATTGTTATCCTGACCGGTGGAATCAAGATAAAGTTAATTACACTGTTGGTGTCTAGGAAAGTGAGTGGTTATTTAATTAGTCACCGTTGCATAGCACGGAGAGACTTCCACTGTTTACACTTACCTGGCCAATTGTGTGGTTAGCAGTGTCTTGAGACTCTGGTTCGTCTGAACTCTATTTTAACTGCATGATACTCTATTTCCTAACATAAAGTTGAGTAGCAATACAAAACAGGTTACCATAGTCAGAATCAGAAAAATTCTTTTATTTATTTAATACTTATTCTAATCTTACTTATGAAGATTTCAACAAATAAAAATAAATTAAAAAACAATTAATGCTTTCTAATCTTTATAAAATTACAAATAACTTAAAATAATTATATTGCAATAGAATGGAATAATAATGATCTCGAGAAGCTTTAACAGGGGATCCTGGATTCTATAAAGATTCTTTACGAGGCACGTGGTCCATGCCTTCATGGTAATGACCTACATCCGAGTCACATTGGCTGTGGTTCTTTCGAGACTTGGTTACGAACTTGCCAAAATCAAGGTATAACGCGGTGCTGCAAAGATTTTGTGGGGTTTGCTTAATGTGAATTTTCATTTCATATTAGAAATCAGTAATACAGAAAGGGATATAAATCAGTAATACAACAAAAGAGTTTCAGGAGGTACAAAAACATTTCCCAATACAAGAGAGTTTCAGGAGGTTGCGGTACGCATTGGTCGGTTAAGGTCGGTGATAATGGCATTGGCATTACTAATTTGAGAAAATCAAGTACTCTTATTAAAACAAAAATAAAAATTGGGCACGTTATTAATAATAATCCCTAGTCCCCACGGATCACATGGCTTCCACATGCTGGCGCGAGATTTTAAATCTTACAGTGGTGTCTGAGTCCTGCACCTTACAGTGAGTGGTATATCACCACTCCCCATTTTTCCTCTTCAGTCCTCTTCATGGCCTTCAAATTACCACTAACACCAATGGATGATATTTTAATAAAATAATCAATAATGATTTAATTTCATCAAACAGTTAGTAACAACAAATTCTTTTATGATGTGCGCTTTAGTTTATAATAAAAAAAAAGATTATTAGTGGTCATTAAGAAATTAAAAATAAATCCATCTTAGTCCTTTTAAGGAACTAATGTGGTTCTTTTTAAAATTTGTGAGATACCACGATTTCAATTAAATTAGTCTATTTTGAATTTCTGTTATGGATCACAAATAACCTTTTTATTTGCTACGGAATAAAATGGGTATCGTGAAATTTATTGAGGAAAAAAAAAGTATTTACTCCTTGGTTTATTTAGTAGCAGAATGAATGAATCATTTCATGATAAAATTTCACGATTTTGTGATGTTAAATTTTTATATTTATCTCTCTTTTTATATGTATTAAATATGTGGGGTTTAATTATAATTAATAAAAAAATGATAAATACAAAAATTTGGGAGTGAATCCTCCCAAATTAAATAAAACATAATATGGTCGTGTAAATGAATTATAACCATATAAATATGGATCAACGATGATAAAAAAAGAGAAAAAGTATTAAAATAAATAATTATAAAATCATCATTATTGATTCATATTTGTATTATTATAATTTTTCTTATAATCATATCATATTTTATTTAACATGAAAAAATCTATTTTTCAAAATTTTATCATAAGTGGATCCACTTAATATTTGAGAGATGTCTTTTAAAGTCAAAACGGTATATAAATTTTGAAGGGTTTTATAATAATTATGTTATATGAAAAGTGATTGTCTTATATTATAGAGATTTGTTTTACGTGTCATAATTTTTTTTTTAAAACATGGAGGCCCCATAAAATATTGTGTGTGTAGGAAATTTTTTTTGGTCATATTAAATGATGAAATGCAAAGCCAATTTTCAAACTCTGTTACAATGTAAAAGAGTGGTACTAAACATCCACGAGCTATAAAGCCTCCAATTTGATCTGACTTCGCTTAATCAATCCAATTTTATCTCTTACATAATAATTAATTATATTCCTTTACATTAGTTGAACATTCAATTTCATTAATTATTCAGTATCCTTCTAAAACGTGGTTGTACGCTAATTAAAACTATTCTTAATTAATTAGCCATTACTTTCGTGTGTAAATTTAATTAATTAGAAACAAATTATTAGATCTGTGAATTCTTTAGAATCCTTTAAAGTTCCTAATTCAAGAAGTCAACTATTATAGATAGATACCCTTTAATCTCGCTATAATTATTCTTATCAGTTAAGTGGTGATCAAACAATTAAAAACATTAATAAACATTAAACCAAAAGTGATCAAACAAATAAACATATCTAAGGTCCATCATGGCCCTGGGAAAATTGAATTTAAAGCATATTAGAAGAGAAATAAAACTGGATGAAACTCCAACTAAGGTTAGTTATGTTCCTTCCAGTTCAAGGGAATGCTTGACCAAACACTTTTTCAGGGGATAATTCTCAACCAATTTTTTATTTTTTTGAAGGGTTATACTTACTACCTATTTTTCTTACTACTTTTTATTATCAAATTTTAACAGTTGATTTCTGTCAATCTAACGGTTGTAATTTATGGGATCATAATTATTAATTAATTATTAATTTCAATAAATTATAACCGTTAGATTGACAAAAATCATCGGTTAAGATTTGGTAGTAAGAAGTAGTAAAAAAGTAGTTAGTAAGTATAATTTTTATTTTTTTTAGGTAATAATTCTCAACCAATTTATATTAATTAACTTCACTTAGACCCAAACCAAAAAAATGGGTTTTCTTCTAACGTTGCATGTCTGTGAGCAAATTTTTTGTGTGTGCTTAACATCGTTAATTGATACTTTACTTGTTTTGGAGGGAAGCAAAATAGGGAGAGAATTAATAGGGAAACAAATTTCCCTTACATGCAATAAATAGTTTTATGAATGAGATAAATATTAATTAAATTGATATTTGAATTAATGTATTATTTTTAATTATTAAATATGAATTTAAATATGCCCTTTATAATAAGAGAATTCAAGTTATTAAGATTTTTTTTTTTTTGGTACAAAACTTATTAAGAGTTTCAATTCTATTTCTTTTTTGTTTCGAGTGAGATTCAATGACCTAGCAAATGGAGAGAAAATATACTAAAATCCAATTAAAATAAATTGAGTAAGATTTGATTCGATCCAACATAAGGATATATTTTTCTTATGTCCTAGGAAAAAAATTATTACATGTTGTAGAAATAAAAGTATAACAAACATATAAAAGAGATAAAAGAGAGTGGTGGAACCTAATTCCTTTTTATGTGTGTAGAAAAATTATTTATCTCACGTAAAATGAGATAAACATAACCCTCGAGATAAACTAGATTAGAAAAAAAGTGATGCAACTTCAATATTATAAAAAGGTAACTGAATTATATCATTTGGATTATTAATTCGGGCCTTTAGAGTGGGACACCTAATGCATAATATAACTGTATGTAAAGTATCCCTTTATTGATAAGCTCAAACTCTACCATTTTTTTTTTGTTTTCCTTTTCTTTTTGTGGGGTTGAGATCTTTGATGGTACTGAGGAAACATGAAGATAAGAGAAACGCTTAAAAGTTAAACAAGTGCTGTATGATGAAACGTTAGTCTGTGGGTGAGAATGTGAACGAGGTACAATCAGATAGTGCTTTAATTGATTAGTGTTTTGTTTTATTTACCAAAAAATACTTTTTAAAACTTCGGTGTTGAAATCTTTTGAAAAAGTTTGTGGCCAGCTTGTTTGATTTCATCATGTTGTGTTAATTACTTGGCGTAATTTGTTTGATTAGAGAATTGTATGATTGATTTGACAAGTTGATTAGGATCGAAGTGTATTTACCTAATTAAGGTAAATTTAGAATGAATTAATTTTCTTAATATAAACACAATTTTATTTAAGCAATAATCTAGCATCATTTTATTTTTTTAAAAATTATTACCAGAAAAAAGATGGATTCACATTTTCTGTACTACATATAAGTTATTTGCCGTAAGTCCAATACGACATCATTTTGAGTCGGAAATTATGGTATTTTTATAATTTTAATTTATTTCAGGATTATAATAGTCTTTATATTTATAATTTTTTTAGGATTTTAATACCAATACTACATCATTTTGGAAATAAATGCAGATAACCTATATGCATTAACTGCATAAATGTTTTTCTCAAAAAAATATATAAACTTCTCTCAAGACTAACTCGTAGTTTGCACTTACGGCGATAATAAATGCTAATGTTTTTAATATTCATTTCTGTTTTTATATATTAGTAAGAGTTAAGTGCTCTGTTTAACATAGATCCATAACTAAACTAAATTTAATCTCACACGAATTTAACATAACATGGGATCCTGTCAGGGAGTATTTAATATTTATTATTAAATACTTCAAATCACAATTAAAAAATAATAAATTTTGAATATAAATATGCTAATGTTTATTTATTTTTATAATAATTTTCATTTTAAAACTTCTAATCAGTACACTAGAGTGTTCGCCAACAAATTCCTTTACATGAAACAAAATTTGAACGTTATACTAATTCAAAAAAATATAGATATTATAATAAGGAATAAGCTATTGTCAATTTTTTCTCACCCTTATATTATTTATTAATAACTACAATTACATCTTTTAACCGTTATCGACTAGGTAATTTATTTAATTTTAAATTTTATTTAGACTAGCACTGTATAGTGTATATAACGTGGGTTTTAATTTATCTCATGTTATAGGAAATAAAATTAAATTATTTTCTATATATATAAAATATATAAGATTCATGTTTTTTTCCTCTATTTTTTTTTTATATGGCTTAATATATTTTTATGTGTATATAAAAGATAATTCTTTCTCATAAACATCAAACCCATCACATGGAGTTACAAAATAAAATAAAATGTAAAAATGATTATGACAATAAAATTAAAACTAGAATTTATTTATATTTTTTTGAAGAATAATAAGTTAAGATAAGTAATGATTTAAAAGTCAAGTTTCAAACTCATCGGTGTCGTGTAACTCAATTGCCAACACAAGCTAAATAAAATTGGATTTAATTTTCAGTAAATATATATTTGAGAAGAGAATTTTTTTTTTTTTAAATGTGAGTAAGTTCTGACTTAAATTAATGTGTCCGTATAAAAAACAAAACTCAAAGTTTCGAAATAAGAAATAAATGAGATATGTATAAATATTAACATTAATAACAAATACATGAGTCTGTAATATAAAAAGGGAAATATTTATGGTACCATTGTTGTATCATTTACTCAGTATTTTTATCCAATAAAAAATAAGAAATAATTGTCATATTTATATGAAAAGAATAAAAATATTTTTTTTATCTAAATATCAATTATTAAATAATAAATGTACATATCACAAATATACAGAAGAAGAAGATGTCTGTAAAAAGATAAAGTAATTATAACACATGACGTTGTTGTGGTGATGGCATTGCGTGGAAGATGATGGGTTGGGTTGGGTTGAATGTACTTCATTGGAGCGAAGAACGAAGAAAGGAAGAATAATTGAGACATAGAATGGCATAATGGTTATTTAAGAGAAGTAGAATGCTAAATTTGAATTGGCAAAGACGGTAGATTGTAATGTCAGATGTGAAGTTAGAGTTTTTGAGTAATTCGAGGACTCTGAATAATGAAGATCCACGCGTTCAACCCATATTCTGCTAGCATGTACTTAATCATTAACTCAATCGAATGGACGAAACGCAAAGGAAAATGCCACTCCCATAACACGACAACCATAAAACGCAACCTCAAAACTCGTTTTACGTTATTTTCTCCCACCCCTTTCCTTGTACTTTTCTGGAAAATCACACAACCTATTTTGGTATACTAAGATATTCTTACTACCAAATTTTTTTACTACTAACATATTACTTGTCTAATTACCATTAAATCAAATAATGAAAATATTAAAAAGTTTTTGAAAAGGAGAAAATATTGATCCAATGATAATTAGATAGATAATGAGTTTGTAGTAAAAAATTCTAATAATAAGAATATCCGTGGTCTTCTTTATAAGATTTTTTTTTTAAAAGAAGAAGAGGACTTTACTCAACGTTGACTAATTTATTTTAATTTGCTTTCTTTTATTTCTAAGTAGCCATTCCTTTCATTCAAGCCTTGTTGCTTTTACTTTATCAGCTTTTCAGTACTCACAAACTCTCTCTTCGGGAAATAAACAAAAAATCTGGCAACAAAAAAAATAAAATAAAAATTAGTGGAAGAAAATGGGTGAGACACATAACCACCAGGCACCACCGCCAGCACAGGCACCTCCGCCAGGGCCACCACCGCCTAATCTTGGACTTTCAAGGGGACCCACTTGGGCTCCGGCTGAACAACTCCTTCAGCTTCATTATTGCATCCACTCTAATCCTTCATGGCGTTAGTCTCTCTCTCTCTCTCGCTGAATGTGTCACTGTGTCTGTTTCTGGTTTTTTTTGGTTTCATTTTTTAATTGATTTTTAATGCCAAAATCTGGAAAAAGTTATGTTTGATGTTAAAAGCAGTCAGGAATATTATGTCAAGGCTTCAAACTTTAAAGGGTTGTAAAATTTTATTTTTTTATTTTATACTTCAATGGTTTATTTGCAGATTGTTTTTTGTTGTTGCCTTTATTCCAGTAGGATTCTCTTAAAAAAAAGTTGCTTTGTTTTTTTGTTCTTGTCATATGTATGAATCTTTTATGTGATTCGGTATATGCATAAACTATATCTTAAAACCCTTTTCTAAGTATTTAATTCTCGGATTCAAGCTTATGATGGTTCCTCTTAACGCTTCACCCTTTCGATTACATCAAAAAATTTTGCAGCGGAATTACTTCTACTGGGTTTTCAGCACTACATTGTGATGCTTGGAACAACAGTTTTGATAGCAACCACCTTGGTGCCTGCAATGGGTGGGAACCATGTAAGTGCGGTTTATAATATAATATATGGGATTTGATTTTCTCATGTTGCATGAGAATTTAATTCTTATGTTGTGACTCAACTAGTTGTGGCCCCATATTTATTAAAAAAAGAAAAAGTCCTACACATAAATTTTTCAAATCAAAGGGTCACTAACATGCTTTTTATCTTTATAACATGAGATTTCAATTCTCATGTTACATGAGAATTATAAAACCCATAATTTATATGCTAAAATTGAGAAACAGAAGCTTGGTTTTACTCATATTGTACTAAGTGTGTTGCTATTCTCGATTCAGCGCGACAAAGCCCGTGTGATACAGTCAATGTTGTTCATGTCTGGTGTGAACACACTGCTTCAGACTTGGTTTGGTTCCAGGCTTCCAGTTGTGATGGGTGGATCACTTGCTTTCATTCTTCCAGTGATGTCCATCATAAATGATTACACGGACAGGACATTCCCTTCTGAGCATGAGGTTTGCTTATTGCAAACAGCTTGTAATTTGGAACTTTTAATGATATACATTTTTTTTAACCTTATTATTATTGCAAGAATTTAATTGCTGTTGGAACTAATGTTTGCTGAGTTCAATTGTACTAAGTTGCTCAAGATGATCTTCTATCTTTCTGAACTATTTATGTTTGTAGAGCCATTGATGTATCTCTTGGAGGGTACAGTATGTTGATCTAGAGGTACTCTTAGTAGCAATGGTATAAACCAAGACTTTGTTTGAATTTTGCAGACATTGTGACTCAAGGGGGGAGTGTGTAAATGGCTATGGTGGCTACATTTGTGCACAGTAACAGCTCGTGAATAAGAATAGAATAGATCTGCCCCTTCAATGGTAGAAAGGGGGTATTTAGAGAGGAGAGGTCACTCTCCAAGCATGGGAGATAGGAAATGAAAAGGGGGGGGGGGGGGGGGGACAGAGCTGTAGCCACCTATAGCCAATGACATGGCACAATACAACCATTGTCAGTGCACACAAAGGTTGCTGTGAAGGGGAAAAGGATATCCTCTGTGGTGAGGCCCTATGGCTCACCATGGAGTGTCCTCTAGAAGGTTCTAGATGTGGGCTATTAAGATTGTTGGACCTATAAAGTGGGTCATCCGGAACAGAAGCCCCCCCCCCCCCCCCCCACCAACCAACTTGGTAGGCTACGAAGTCAGGGTGCCAAGGCATATCGGAAACTTAAGCCAACCGTCCATAGTGTGTAGTGTTAAAAGTAGGATACAGTAATCTGACCGATCAGTAATGAGCCTTTATATTGGTCTTCATGTATGTATATGAGTATGTCACACCTGGTCGGCAAGGTTGAGTGCTTCAAGTTAGAGTGTTCTATTTTTGGCTTGCAATTGTGCTGAAGTTCAAACTGGTCGGCAGTGAATTAATTTTTCAGGCCACTTGAATATGCTTGACGGTAAGGAGAGGACTCTTTTGAATATCGCCCCTAGGTGGGGTCGAACATCTTTGTGTTAACTTGCTGGAGTGTCATGGGAAATTCCATGTTTGACACATATGGACCGTCCAAATACCGATTGGCATTATGAATAGAAGTTTATTATTTAGAAAGTAATAAAGGGGGAGATTTGATCATTAGAAGATCATATCCTCATCACTTCTAAATTATTGATTTAGATGTCAACTGCGTGCGTGCTTCTTTTTCCCTTTAGCATCTGGAGTCGGAGGTGAGACTTTGTAGAACCAAATTATTTTAGATATAGGCATTTTGGAGCACTATTCCGGAGACATTTTTAATCCATAAAATGTAGTTTGATTTACTTTGGAATCTATTGCATTATTCTGTGAGCTGTTTTGAGGAAAAAGTATAGAAACTTGTGTGATATTTGAGAACTTCACTATTCCTCCGTACGTCAACCAGCTGACCCAGTTGTTTAGAGTTTCAGCTACAAAATCTAAATGGAAGCTCAACTCCTCGAGATGAACTTGCCCAATTCATGCTTAAGTTGTATGAATTTCTCAAGTGTTTGATGTTGGTTATCAGTTTCATAACATCCGAAAGTCGTGGAGGGTCATGAACGGTATTTCCTATAGTCGTTATACTGATTGGATTATTCCTCGCAACCAAATCTTTCTTGCTATAGGAAATCTCACGTTCTCAACATTCGCATCAACCAGGGATAGTCAAAGTTCAATGGCATTTTTCTTCTTCTTGGCAGTGGCAATAACTTGTTTTTCATACGCTGAGAGTGGAACAATTGGGAAGCTCTCAAGCAAACTTGTGTTGCTTTTTCTATGCCATTATCCACCAGGTCTTAGCCGTTGAGGTGCTCTTCAAGCGCAGGGTCATAAATGTATTATTTATGGATAGACTAGTGTTAAACCGGTAAGCGCACTATTTCGGTCTATAGAGTGCAATGACACGAGCGTCAATCACAATGCACGGATAAAATCAATGCTTGTTCCAGTACCGTTGATGTTGGCGTTACCACCTTCTCCCTCATGAAAGAATTTTTCTTCAAATATGGTTAATGCAATAAATACTTTCTAAAAGATTGTTTCACTAATGCTTCCTGGTAGTGACATCATCTTCATGAATTGGGCACGATATGCACTTGCGAATTAATAGCTTCGTACACCAGTATTGCCTTTCACGAAGCTTACCGAAGTTCGGCCGGAAACTCTAGTTCGCATAGGTGATTCAAAATCATGCCACGAAAGTAGACGCTTGATATTGTAACTATTTCCTGATAGGAAGAAAATGTTAAAAACATAATATTAAGTGTAGAAAATATTGTTTAATCTACAAGCCAATTAAATGAACTTGTTGTGGTCAGGTTGACCCCAAAGTTTTGTGGTAAATGCAAAACTTGTTTTGACCAATATTCTAAACATGTAGTTCACGTTGTATTAGTAAATGGGAGAAGGGGGTATTTAGAGAGGAGAGGTCACTCTCCAATAGGGATGTGCAAAATAACCAAAAAAGCGTGGGAGAGAGAAAATAACCGGTTTTTAAAATCCAGGAGAACCGGTAAAGAACCGGGACCAAAGTTGTAGCTAGAACCGGTTTCATAACCGAACCGTTTTCGAACCGAACCGAACCATTTTCAAATCGAACAAAATTAATTTTTATAACTTTATTTTATAAATTTTTAATTTTTTTCTTTCCAAAAGAGGTCGACCCGAACCGGTTTCGAACCACTTCCGAACCGGTTGCGAAACCTTTTGGTGATAACTATCACCTACAAGCCAAGATCCATCATATCAAATCATAAAGAAATAAAGAACATGCACAATGTCTTCCTCAGTCAAATCACCCTAAAACCGAATTCCTTAGTGTGCCGTCTCTCTCTTGGTGGGGAAGAGAAACTAGGGTTGTCATTTGATGGGGACCATAACGGTTATCATTTTTCATTATAATCAAACTCATTAATTAATTATTAATTCGCAATATATATAAATGATAATTAATATAATATCTGGCGGAAATGACACACAAATAATGTTACGCACAATGTTATGACCACATCTTAACCGTTGATTTCCGCCAACAATGATTATCATTTATTGCGAATTAATAATTAATTTGTGATTTAAAAAATGTCACAATATCCTATCCATACTATGTGACCCACAATAATTGTTAGAAAATATAATTTCCTAACAGTAGCCACCTATAGCCAAGGACAAGGCACAATGCAGCCATTGTCAGTGCACAAAGGCTGCTGTGCAGGGGTAAAGGATATCCTCTGTGGTGAGGCTCTATGGCTCACCATGGAGTGCCCTCTATAAGGTTTTAGATGTGACCTATTAAGGTAACATTTTCTTTTTTTGTTTGAATGCATTGTCTTTTCTCTTGTTTTGAAATTATGTATCTTTGTTTTCTTCAAATGTTTGTTGGATAATTTTTGTTGCTTTTCCTGGAACCTATCAGATTCTCACTCCAGTTTTTATGGTGCATACTTGTATTATTCGTTATTTGAATTGCTTTCGTTAACACCGAATTATGGTTATCCAAAATGCTAATGAATTGTGACACTGGAATTTGTAGAGGTTTATCTACACAATGAGAACAATTCAAGGATCCCTAATTGTTTCTTCTTTCATCAATATCTTCCTTGGGTATAGTAAGGTGTGGGGAAATTTAACAAGGTAAATTGATGTCAATCTTGAACATGATCTTTTTTTCCCCTCTCTCTAAATTTTTTACAGTTCATGGTGATATATTTCTATAGCTTTAGTGTATTATTATTATTGTTGAAAATTTTCTGGTGATTCTTCTTTCTTTCTCAGGTTGTTTAGTCCCATAGTCATTGTACCTGTTGTATGTGTGGTGGGTCTTGGTCTATTCACGAGGGGCTTTCCTCTGGTAAATATTACTAATACACTTCCAAGAATAAATGAGTTATTTTTTATAATAAAAAATATAAATAAATGACTTTATTAACTCAATTTTCTTCTTCCATGCAGCTTGCAAATTGCGTGCAGGTTGGACTACCTATGCTCATTCTATTGGTCATAACACAGCAGGTTTTATATCTCATCTGAAGCAATTTCTTAGAGTTTCATCCTTTTCTACTGACAATTCCTTTTTTTTTTTTTTTTCCCTTTTTCTGGCCCTGCAGTATTTGAAGCGCTTGCATCCTACAACTCATAATGTACTTGAGAGGTTTGCTTTACTTCTCTGCATTGCTGTCATTTGGGCTTTTGCTGCTATCCTTACCGTGGCTGGTGCATACAATAATGCTAAAGAACAGACCCAGTTGAGCTGTCGCACAGATCGCGCATACCTTCTGTCTTCTGCTCCTTGGTATATTCAGAAAATAGTTGCTTACAGTTTATTTGAATTTAGATGCTCTTTATGGAACTTTATTATAACAATTATATTGTTTTTATTCCAGGATTAAAGTTCCATACCCATTTCAGTGGGGTACCCCCATATTCAGAGCTAGTCATGTTTTTGGGATGATGGGGGCAGCACTTGTCTCTTCTGCAGAGGTCTAGCAACTATTCCTTAATATTTTGAATTCTACAAATTTTTCTGGCAATTTATATGCACATTCTCAATTTTGAGGCATTCAGATCTTGACAATTTCACCCTCTTGAAAATTATCTTAATATTTTTTTGCCTATATTACATTTATTTTCAATCCCATGAGATCAAACTGATGATCTAATCCGGAGCTTTTTTCATGATGAAATTTTGAATGCAGTCAACTGGTACTTTCTTTGCTGCAGCCAGGCTTTCTGGTGCAACACCCCCTCCTGCACATGTGCTCAGCCGAAGCATTGGGCTGCATGTAAAATTTTAATCATCTTGCTTCTTAACAATTAATTTCATTGATCTTTCACATTTTTACAAAATCTTGATATGCTTCTAACATTTAATACAAACTCTTGTTTTCACCTTCCTTAATACAGGGTATTGGCATGCTGCTTGAAGGCATTTTTGGTTCTGTTGTTGGTACTACTGCATCTGTGTAAGAAAGCAATTCTCTATGAACTTTCCGTTTCAGGCTGTGATTTTCTTAAAGTTTTGGTCTCTTGCTGTCAAGTGTTATCTTTTTGGCCAATTTGTTTTTCCCCATTGGTCTCATTGGTTTTTTTTTTTTGGGGAAGAGAGAGTGTGTGCGTGCGTGCATTTTCTCTGGTTTTTGGCATTCCTCCTTCATGATTAATTGTTGTGCTTGTCGTCTCTAATAATGTATTCCATTTTATTTTTGTTGATTTATTTATCGTAGCAATGGTAATACGTTGATGATAAACATATTTAGCAATATATTGCCGATAAAAATTGCTCAAGACTATTTATGCACCCTATTAGGCACACAATCAGAGACGAAATTTCAATATTCATTTGTTGAATAACAAGGGAAAAAAATCGTTGTTGCTATTACATAATTTGTTTTCGTCATTGAGTTAAAAGAGCATCTACTCAACAATGTTAAGCATTCTCATACCATAATGAATGCAAGTTACTCTTTGACAAGACAATGAGTAGAAAAATAATGCTCATTGCACAGTACATATGTCAACTTTGAAGAGAAAATAGCGCTTCTGTGATTAGAATAAACCTGTGCATTTAAAGTCATTTAAGTCATAGCAAATTGTTTTTAAATTGTGTTGATATTGATCTCATTTAGAATATGAAGGGAATTCTATTATTATTTTATAATTGACTCTTTAATTTTGAATGTTTGTTAAAATTTCATATGATTTTTTACAACCTTATAAATCTTATAAATTCATACTGTCTTTTAAAACTTTATAAATTCTATTAAAATGTCTTAAAATCGAATGTTATAAAATCGTGATTGTAAAAAAAAAACTTTTAAAAAGTCTTTAAAGCCACTACAACTCTAGATAGTCTTTTAAAATCTATAAATTTTCTTATCTCAAAATAGTCTTTTAAAATACTAATCCAATACACCCCTTAATTATTAAAAACTTGACGAAATTAGATGAACCATTTTTAAATCATTTATCAATGATTTCCCTTGACAACTAAACTTTTTAAGATTATAAACCTTCAATTGAGCATTTCTTTCCTTAGCCCATGTGTATTTAAATTTCAATTTGGATATCTGTGGATGGGTGGAATGGTATGGAATAAATTTACCATATCATTGTTTGGATATTTTATGATGGAACTGATGAAAGTTTTCATTCAATTGTTTGGGAAGTGAACAGAATGGTAAGTAGATCAGTAAATATTAAGTTGGTTTCATCCTATGCTCTCCAAATTTGGGGTAAGAAAAATATAAATATTGGATGAAATAGATTTCTTCAAATTACATTCTGTTTTAACCTATTTTAAACAATCGTAACAATTGCAAGTATATCATTTCATTCACCTTCATTTCATCCCTTTCCATCAATCCAAATATGGCCTATTGGAACTTTGGCCGTTTGAATCTCCAAAATCTTGTGAAAATAAATTAATGGCAGCTGAAATTTATGCTTGATTATTGTGTTTGTTATCAGATTTAAACTAACTTATTCATATACGATGCTTTTTTTTTTTTTTGCTAGATTGGGAAACCAATGAGAGTGTTATTGACTTATTTCTGCTTGAGCATATTTTGTCTGTTTGTTTGCTTTCCCTTGCTTATTACATCAGAATATTCTATTGGAATGGATTTTTTAAGCAAGGTGAAGCCACCATGCCTAGCTTATAAAATTGGTTAGCATATTAACAACAAAAAATTATCTGCTGTTAAAGACCCTTGCTGGTCTTTTTATTGTTCTGTTTCGTTTTTTACTTTCTTTTCGTGTTGCTGGTTATTTTTCTGGTTTTGTTTTGTGTCTGTTTGTGGGGCTTAGCCCCATGTAATTACCAATAAAAAATAAAAAATTATAATCCTAGGTCCTGTAATAAAAATAAGGGACCTTCAAATACTATTCCTGCTGTGTGTCCTATCTCAAGTGTTCTTTCTTTGTAGTATTTAATATTCAAATAAAAGCCATACTATATGTTATTAATGTTGTGTGATTATTTTCTATTGTGTTCCCATTGTTTATTTAAAAATAGATCATCAGATTTTGTTAAGGAGGAACTTTTAATGAAGGCACATGCACGGCAAATGAAGAGATTATAAAATTACGAAGGGCGTGCTTCATAGAAGTGAAACTGGAAAGAGTGGAAGGGGAGGGAATAAAATTTATAATGTATCTGGAGTCCATATATAATCTCTTTGTGAAATGTCATTTTTTTTTTTTGGAAATTGAAATGTCATTTTTTCATTTCTTGCTTCTGTGCTGCTTCTGTACGTCCCATAAGCTTTGTACATTTAACATTTATTACAGAAATAGATTTGTTGATTATGTTTTCATATTTGAAAACTTCTGTTGTATATTTAAATCTTGGTTTTATAGACTAAGAGCTTTTGCAACAGCCATGTGTGAGAGGAATATTAATTTACATTTGGGTTTAAGAATTCTCTATCTTAGTTAAAACCTGACTAATCTATTTGATAATTGCAGTGAAAATGTTGGCCTACTTGGTCTAACGCATATAGGGAGCAGAAGAGTAGTGCAAATATCATGCGGTTTCATGATCTTCTTCTCAATTTTTGGTACAATATTCTACCTGAAACCATATGGGGAGATTTTCCTTTTGGTTTTACATTTCTGACGTAATTATTTTACTATGTCTCCTTCAGGGAAATTTGGAGCTTTTTTTGCATCAATTCCCCTGCCAATATTTGCTGCTATAAACTGTGTTTTATTTGGTATTGTGGGTAGGTGATGGTGATTTTACATAAATTATTATAATTTTGAGCAGTAGATGCATGCCTTACACACACTCTATCTCTCTCTTTTGCAGCTGCTATTGGGATTTCATTTATACAGTTTGCAAATAGCAATTCCATGAGAAATATCTATATTTTGGGTCTTTCCTTGTTTCTTGGGATCTCAATACCTCAATATTTTGTCATGAACACTGCACCAGATGGTCATGGTCCAGTTAGAACAAATGGTGGATGGGTAAGTGACTTATGAACTCTCATATTTCTTCATTCCCTATGGTTGATTAGGCAATGTCATCGTTCATCAAACCATAATTAGGATTATAAATATGAGTTAAGGTCAATAGAATATTAACATATTACCTTTTAGGAAAAAAACTCTTCCCACTACACTATTTTGTTAGATCAGTAAACAGGAGTTGAAAAATATGCAGTAAAAGTAGAGGCAATATCTAGATGCAACTTTGCCAGCCTCTAGGGCTATAAACACAAATTTGGCTGCATGGTTTGGACAATATGGATACATATTGTTGATATCTTTTTCTAGTTTAATTTGAACCATGAATCTTGTTTAAATTAAGATGTATGTAGAAAGTTTGAAGCTGACTTGTTCTTATTGTTTTCTAATTGATTTTGTTGAGATATATAAAACCATTAATGTAACCTCACCAACAGCTTAAGCTTTTGGGTTGAATTGGTTCTTTACATGGTATCAAAGCCAGGTTTCCCAGGTTCGAACCTCGCCGCCCCCCACTTTATTTTTAGGGGAATTTCTTTCTCGCACAGGTAGGTGGGGCCTATGCATTGTCCACCCTTCAAGCCCAGTGGGCTCTCGTATGAGGGGGCGTGTTGAGATATATAAAACCATTATTGTAACCTCACCCAACAGCTTAAGCTTTTAGGTTGAATTGGTTCTTTACAGATTTTCCTTCTAACACATTATTTTTACTTAATTATTTGTTTGCTTGATTTCCTACCTCTGTAATTGCATTTAATCTGATTAGAGTCTACCTTGTCTTGTGTCACAAACAGTTTAATGACATTTTGAACACCATATTCTCTTCTCCTCCAACTGTGGCTATAATTGTTGGAACCATTCTTGATAGCACACTTGATGCCAAACATACAGCTGTTGACAGAGGAGTTCCATGGTGGGCTCCTTTCCAAAATAAGAAGGGAGATGTTAGGAATGATGAGTTTTACCGTTATCCTCTTAGGTTAACTGAATTGATTCCTAGTAGATTTCTCTAAAGGTACTTTCTATATATGCTTGTATCTAAGCCCTGTAGTGAAGCATAATTCTTAAATCTTTATGCACAATGACCTTTGTAAAATATGGACCAACAAAATTTTCATCATCGACAAGCAGCTAGATTTTGCCTTTACTTGTATAAATGGATTAATGTGACATTGTAATTCTTTATATCCCATGTTTTTACATGCAAAATTTTAATCTAACAGTTATGCTTGAGTATGGATTCGAGATTGTAGATTTTGTTCCTTGGCACCAAGTTGGATGATTTTTATGCCTCTAATCAAACAAGAAGCGTGTGCACTTTTTTTATTTATTTTTTTGGAAATATTCTAATCGGTTCATTGCTTCGCAACTAATCTGATTCGGGGCAAGTCCAATATTAAGGTTTTAAACCCCTTTCAAAGGTGGTACTGGAGAGATTCGAACATATGTTCTCACTCCCACATGCTTAGCTTCCATGTCTCAACTGAGCTATCACCATTTGGTATCATAGTCAATACATTGAATATAGGCAATTGTATTAGTAATACAAAGTTATAAAAATGTCAAGTAATACAACGTCAGAAAACACTTCTAAAATGGAGCGAAGGATGGTGTACGAGGAATAATTATAACTATTTTAAATTAATTATGGATAGATAAATTTTTATTTGCCAAGTCTCTTATGAATTCAAAATCAAATTTCGTACCTTCGTTCTTTTTTTATTTTCTCATATCAGGTCTTAGATTTTTTTCATATATGAAAGAAGAAGAGAAAGTGAGCTATGTTGGAAATTGGATGAAGATTTTCAAAGAGTCCTTTACCCTTAGGTGTGATTTATATTTTTACAGGTGACTTAAAAAATTAGATTAAGGATAATGTTATATAGATTTTTTTTTATAATAATAGTTGCTTAAATAAAATTTAACACAAATATTATTTAATTGGATCAGAATTACTTTATGTTACCAACAAATCCCAGCACGGTTGGTAGATAGCTAGGTTTTGTTAAGCATGCTGACAGGGGTTCGATCCCTGGCCGTGTGTATGGAAAATACTTTGTTGGGAGAGGTTTACTCATTTAATGTGATCTCCCATCTCGAAAGGATTAGTCTCCGACTGTCGGATTCCTTGGGAAACCAAAAAAAAAAAGAATTACTTTATGCAAAAAGAAAAAAGAAATACTTTATGTTGGTGTTAGTTATATTTTTGATCTTAGCATTTAGCTAGAATGAGTGTAAGATTTATTATTGTTATATTCATATAAGATTATACTACCCTTATGTAGTTTATTTAAAAAAATTATTAGTTGAAATATTGTAAATTTTGTGGGTTAAATCATGTCTTTTTAGAGGACACTCATGATGAGCTAATGAATTTTTATTTTTTCCCGTACACACATTGTGGGTTCAACATGCCTAACTTGAAAAGACTAGGCTGATTAGGAGACAACTCTCCACTTTCTCTCTCTCACGCCTAATAGAGTCATCCTCTCTCTAAATACTCCCCTCTCACATTGAAAAGACATCTTCTACCGGATGCAACTCAAGAGCTGTTACTCTGCATAAATATGGAGTCATCTTAGCCACTCACACACACTCCCCCTTTGATATGCAACATCGTGGGAGGCCTCTACGGTGCTTTGGTCTCTACAATTGCCACTATAAGCACCTCTAAATTGACATAATTCACCTGAGACACATTTATGAACCACCAATGGTTGAGAAGCAATAATGTTATCTATATACTATTTTACTAAATTTTATTATATGGTTAAATTTGATGTCACTTTATTCCCTTATACATTGATGTTCTTATTTTGTTATCCCACTCGAGGGGATATACTTGATATGCCTCAAGCATAATAACCCATATTGTCTAGTAACTCCGGCACAAAACAAGTTGATTCGGGTTTAGAATTTCAAATTTGGGCCCAATGTATTTTCATGTCATATACGGTCCACGTTTTAAATTAGTTTTAGTTAGATTGATCTCACTTAGTAGTTAGTATTTTAAAATTTATAATTTTTAAATATTAATCATAAATTGTAAGATTTTTTTTTTTACTTAAATCAATACTTTTTGTATAATATAATATAATCACCCAATTAATTTGTTTCTTATCTTTATAAGATTTTATAAGGTAGTTATACATAACCTATGAATTTTTTTATCTGAATATTAAGTTGGTCCAATCTTGACTTGATTGTTAATGAGATTATGAACAAGTCCGAGTCTAAAAAATTAAACTATCCTTCTCAATTATGTATTTTATGTCAATTATGTCCCTCTGACTCTGCAGAAATTATGATTTCTTGTAAGTGGTATCATGCATTAGACATAAGCATGATTTTATGCTTCCAAAAAAAGAGAGAAAAATAAACAAGTGGATGTACTTGAAGGAATTTTTTCAAATAAATATTACTTATTGACTCATTGTAGTAAGTACCCAAATCAATAGTTGTTATGGGTAAAATTAAAAAATGCTCATTAAAAAAACACTCATCAAGTTGACTGGGGAGGCTTGACTTGCACTATTCATAGATTAAAATAAACAAGGATAAAATAAAGATATTGACCAAAGGTACATTATTAAATGAAGATAGATAAGAAATGGACTAAGGAAATTTCTCAGCAAAACACATGAAAGTGACTTGTGCGATTCTACTGAACACAAATTTGCTTTCTCTTTTTTCAGCATCTCTTACGCGTTTTCTTAGATTTCAATCAAACATGCTGATTCGGTGGAGGTATGTGATTGGAACAAGTCGTACATGTACACTTTACATATACGTATATCATGATATGGTGGCCTAAAGAGTCCAAATTTTTTGTCCTAACTTTTGTCCTAACTTTCCAACTAGTAATGGAAAAACCATTTGCTTTTGGAAATCTGTGGATGCATTGCATTTTCTTTTTTTTCTAGCCGCCTTACTTTTTATGTCATTATTTTTGCTACTTTACTTAACATATCATTCATAAAATGCACCATTGGAAAATGTGAATCTTGAAAGAAAGTGCTTCAACTTTAGCAAACCCTTTTACATCACATGCTTTCAGAAATTGACATTCTTACCTACAATCATTGGATGAAGAGATAAGAAGTTTGTTCTTTAGAGATTAATGGTATTGGAAGAGTTGAGCAGGAACACAAACTAGTTAGATTTATGATTGAAAGCTAGAAAACAAAGAAAAGAAATTGACAATTTTGGAGCTGTTTGATTTCTGTTTTGGAAAATAGTTTTTTAGTTTTCAGAACAAAAAAACTACAAAACTCGTTTGGTAATACTTGTTTTGTAAAAAATGTTTTGAAAACTATAACTGTTTTTTTATTTTTAAAATCAAATTTAGAGAACATGTATGAGTTGTTTTTGTTTTCTGTTTTAGTTTTTAACTTTCAAAAAGAAAAAAATATAGAAAATAACTGTTTTCATAACTATTTTACAAAACAATTTTAAGAACAAAAAAAAATCAGAACACACCCTTTATGTTTGTTGTAACTTGTAACTATTAATAGAACTGGATTGGATTTTATCACTGGCTACTGCTAACTTCAGACATAATTGGAATTTAGTTTTGGAGAAAGATAATATTTCCATTTCAAGTAGAGGTTAGGAGCAAGTATTTACAAAGAATTGGAATGTAAAACATCACAAGAACATAGATAACAGTCAGTCTTTAAGCCAGTCCAGATCAAAGTACTGTTCAGGTACTTGAATATGAACATTTGGCTTGGCCTTCTCAACATGTTTCCAAATCCCAGATACCTCCTCATCACAAATCACAAGCTGCAGAGACTGCAATGACACTGCAGACTTTGGTAAATTCCTAAAGGGGCATTCCCTCATGTCTATCTTTGCCAAGCTTACTAAATTACCAATCTCTTCAGGGAAGCATGCAAGGTTAACACACTGAGATATGTCAATATACTCCAATCTAATCATGTCACAGATACTAGGAGGAAGTGTATTCAAATTTGGACAAGCATATAAGCGGAGGATCACTAGAGATCTTAGTTTTCCAAATTCAATAGGTAGTTGGGTCAAATTGTGGCAGTTGGTGAGACTCAAGTTCTTGAGTGACTGAATTCCACAAATGCTTGAGGGCAACTCAGTTACATCATCACAGTGATCAAGAGTGAGCTCAGAGAGGTTAGGGAAATTTTGGGCTAAATCTGCCTCTTTTCCCACCAGACTGTTATTAACCTTGCAGAGGACTATAAATAATTTGCTCAAGTTTTTCAAGACAATGCCAGATAAGTGTGGGGTGGAAACTTTTTCAAGCCAGAGGCTTCTCAAGTTGTACAAATTCTTAAAAACTGAAACATTGTGAAGGCAAGCGTATGAAGCACTGTAGTTTATAACTATTAATGCCCTCAAATTTGGCATTCTATCAATGAATGGTGGCAAGAAGTATTCACTGGATGTGAAATTAATAATCAGCACTTCAGCCTTAGGAAAATCCAGCTTACACCAGTCCATTTCTGTCATTTGACCTGCAATGTGAAATTCATCACAATGATGAATCACAGAACAAAAAACTACTAGAACTATTTCACGTTAAACCCGACTAGCGAGTGTGGGATTGGTATATATAATGTACCTGTGTGAATTGAAACAATCTGAGCTTCAAACGGTTTGTCCATGTTTCTCAACCACTCTTTAGGGAGTTTTCCATTTTCTTCTCTTTTCGGCATAACTAACCGTCGGCGTTCATTAATGCTCCCACGATTGCTCAAATTAAGAGCAAGATCTCTTAGAATGTCATGTTGAGTAACAGAAATCTCAAAGCAACTGCTATACATACCCCCAGTACTGAAAAATTAAAATGTCAAAAGGGTTTTAGAATAATGCTATTATTGCTAAGAGACCAAACAAGACATTTAATTAACTCTTTTTTAGTTGCATACCGTGCCTCTTTCACTAAGGTGAGAAGGTTCTTGTTGGAAAGCTCAACCACAATAGCAAATGCTTCTGTTTCATGAATATCATGGATTTCAACCCACATATTGATTAGAACTTCTAGAGGAATCTTTTTATCCTCAGGAAAGGAACACAGGTCCAAAAAACACTCCTTGATCTTTTCTGGAAGGTAATTAGTACTGATTGCCATTCTATCAATCAGATTGATTTCATAGGATTCCCCAATACTTTGGCCTTGAGATAGCATGTTTTTAACACTAAACCAAAACATTTCAGTCTGGTCTCGCAAAGAAGCTCCAATCACTTTAAGAGCCAGTGGAAGCCTTCCACACTCAGCCACAACCTGTTAGCCATTGGATACAAGAAACAACAAAGAAGTTGAGCTTAGAAGCTTCATATAGCAAGCACTGTATTTTAAAGAAACTACTCAATAGAAGGGCCGGCTTGGCTCAGCGGTAAACTTGCTTGCCGTGGTGTGTCAGGTCGCGGGTTCGAAACAGTCTCTCTGCAAAAAGCAGGGAAAAGACTGCCTAGAGTATTTCCTTCCCCAGATACTCACGAAGTGGGTATTTGAACTGGATCGGCCTTTTTTTTTTTTTTTTGCTCAATAAATGTAAAGGGACAAAGTTCACAGCTTCAAGCAACTACCTGATTGACCAAATTCTGATTAGCAGCAAAAGGGATTGATTTCTGTCCAAAAGCATGGTGACAGAACAAAGACAAGGCATCCTCTTCACTCAGCAATTCCACTTCATAAGTGGCATTAAAAATTGTTGGGAACTTAAATCTGGACACCACAACGAATTTGCAACCAGGTATTCTAAAGACAAGCTGCTGAAGCACAGAGAGTGACCATACATCATCAAGAACAATCAGGATTTGACTTTGGCTTCTGCAATCAAATTGTGGCATCCATTGCGGAACAGCACAATTTGCATTCAAGCTTTCGTTAATATGCCTCAAAATCTTTGTCCTGAGATGCTCCACATTTGGGGATTGTGAGACAGTCAAGAACAAGATTCTCTCCTTGAAATAACCTGCAAAAAACACAACAATTTGATTACATAAAAACTAACATGATCCATAATAAAAGAAGATGAAAAAGGAAAGTGTTTTTTTTTTTTTTGATTGCTTACTTCGAACTTGATCATCTCTGCAAACCTCTCTAGCAAGAGTAGTCTTACCAGATCCACCAATCCCACAAATCCCAACAATCCAAACATCATCTCTTCCGACAATCATATCCAAAACCTTATTCTTCCCGAAATCCAAACCTACACTGAAATTACCAGAACTACCCTCAACCCAAGTCTCATCATCCTCCATACTCCTCACAGCCTCCTCAACCCACCCTCCACCACCAACCCCAATCTTCATGGCACCTAAGTACTGCTCCATCCTCCGGTTCGAGGCATCAACCCGGTCGAACCGCTCGGCCATCTCGAACCGGGTGTGGTGCACGTCAGCCAATATATGAGCCTGCATGGGAACCTGCAAGAACTTTGCAACCGTTTTCTCAAGTTTCTCCATCTTCTTCGCAAGCTGGAAGTTCCTGTACACGTTCCACCGGCTTGAGGAGAGTGCCTTGTGGGAAAGCTCCACGCCGGAGCGAAGTACCTCCGAGATGCGATCGAGCTGCGACTGCCGCGGCGCCGGAAGTTCAACGCCGGAGTATTTGATTTCTTCTATGGTGGGGAGGAGTTCGCGGACGTATGTTATGAGTTGCTCTGCGCTTGCTCTGCACTGAATAGTCTTACGGCAAATGGTTACCAGAGTCTTCCATATATCGGCGGCGATCTCGCCGGAGAAGTCTAACAGGGCCATTGTCTCCGCCCTCTTCCGCCACCACCTACTACTGCTGCTTATGCTTATGCTTATATGCTTGTTTCTCTCTTCACGTCCCCATCTTGTTGTTGTTCTTTTTTTTCTTTCTTATATTATAGCGGTCATACGTTAATTACTATAATACCCTTGCTTGATGCTACAATTTTGCTTACAAGTTACTACTGTGAGTGACTTTTTATTACCTTAACCTCGTTTGTCAGAGGTTATGAATGATTCGTTTTAGATGATGGTAAGATGGGAACTAAGATTCAACCGACAGGTCAAACAGAGTGTTAGCTCTGCCACGTCACAATATAGCAAAAAAGGAAACCACACACAAAAAAGAATATTACCTTTCATTAAAGGTTTTCATTTTATCCTTTAACATAACACAACAAAAAAAACAAACCACACACATAAAAAAAATATAGAATATTACCTTTCACTAAAACACAGAAAAGAATGTTCCCCTTGGGCGCGTGAAAATCATATTGAGAGTTCTGTTAGGATTTTTCGTTTTTCATGGTGGGAAAAGGGGGAAGATCCCCTAATTCTGAGGGGAAACAACAAGTAACAGGGAATCTAAGAAGGCAAAGGGAGAGATTGTGATGGATCTGGAAATTCATGAAGAACATTTGATTGCGGGTGTAATAGAGGTTGAAGCCGACAATGAGGAACATTCGATAGAGGTGGAAGTGATAGATGAAGCTCATGTTATTGAAGAAGAAGTCCGTAGAGACCCTCGTAAGCTGGTTTCTTACAAGGACCACTTATTGTATGGGATGGGAACCCTAGGATGATGAAGACAACCGGCTTGCACAATGTAAAGAAAGTCGAAGAAGAGGAAGCAATAAAAGCTTACGAACATAAGGGGGAAGACGATTCGTTGAGTCCTTTCTACCAGTTTGATGTGCTGGAAAAACTGGAACAATGCAAAAGATGGAGGAAGGATCTTATAGTCAAGCTCATGGGGAAGAGACTAAGAGCGAAATTTATGTGGAACAGAGTGCATAAGCTTTGGAATCTTGAAGGGGAGTATAAAGTCCTGGATCTGGAGGATGACCATTATATGGTTGAGTTTGAAAAAGCACAAGATTACTTTTTCGTTCAGCAGCAGGGGCCATGGATCGTGGCAGATCACTACCTCATAATGCAAAGATGGAGACCTAATTTTGACCCATATGACAGAGTTAAAAAATTGGCGGTATGGATCAGAATCCCAAGAGTTCCTAAGGAGTTCTATACTCACAAGGATCTATGGAGAATGGGCAATATTGTGGGATGGACCCTAAGGATTGATGAGAATTCTATGAGGATCAGTGGATAAGGGCAGCTAGAAGAGATTACTGACCGAGGCAGGTTTGCTCGTATTTGTGTTGAAATAGATTTGAGTAAAAGTTTACTTTCAAAATTTAGAATCGGACAGAGACAGTTATACATAGGCTATGAAGGCTTGCATTTAATCTGTTTTCTGTGTGGCCAGTATGGTCATAGGAAGGATCAATGTTTGATCAATCCTGAAAATATGAAGAAAACTAAGGAGGCTTCAGGAGAGGAGACACAATACCACCATTCTGACCATGGTCCCAGTGCAGTTAATACTAAAGAAGAAGTAGAGAAGAGCCAAGAAGTTGATGGCTTTGGTAACTAGATGACAGTCTAGAGAAGAAATAACAAGAGATAAATACAAAATCCGAAACCTAAGGAGATTTACGTAGGTAAGGAGAAATATGGTTCAGAGAGTACTGGCCTTCTTCCAAAAAATAATGCCTTTGGCTCCAGATTTGGCCCATTAGGGGAAGAGACAGAAGAGGGTACCCCCCAGGCCATAAGGCCTATTTCTCAAGATCTGAAAATAGTAATGGAAAGGTTGTTGTTGAGTCTAGCCAACAAAGAAGAAGCCAAGGTGGGAGGAGGAAGAAGAGTAGCACAGACAGAAACTTCTCAAAACAGGTGCAAGGAGCAGAGGTAAAAGGCGCGGGAAAGCAGGTTATTAGTTCTTATTCTAAAAAAAAATAAAAGGGCCTCTCCAAAAGCAGACTAGTAGGGAAGCTATTCTGGTGAACAGGGGAACCATTAGGGGGGTCTATAGGGGGAAACTTCCTTTTGTTCTAAGCTACCAAATTGTGATGCAACTTTGAATATTCCTAATAGAAGTGAGGCAAGGATTAAAATTATGTCAACTCCTTGTCTAAAAGAAAATCCACCTGATGGATGTGGTGGAGGAAAAGGATTGAGCCAAGAGGGGAGAGTAACTATGGCCCTGGATGACATAGCTAATGCTACGGGTGTCAAGTCAAGAACCGATGATTTGGTTTAGCTGGGGATGGTTTCTGTTATGCAATTATTTTATCAGTCTTATGATAGTGTGTATTTGGAATTTTAGAGGAGCGGGGAAAAAGGGATTCTCCTCTCTTATAAAGGATCTTGTCTTACAAAATAAGATTCAAGTTCTTGTGTTGTTGGAAACGAGAATCAGTGGTAAAAAGGCTAGTCCAGTTGTCAAAAGTTTAGGTTTTGATAGTTATTTCATAAGGGGGCGTTTGGTATAAGAGAAATTTTTTTATCCGGAAAATAATTATTACCGGAATGTAATGGAAAATATATTTTTCTAGAATGTTACTAAAAAACTGTTTGGTAGACCATAATTTTCCCAGAATTATTTGGTTAAGTTTACTGAGTTTGTGTTTGGTTGACTGAGAAATATTAATGGGAATATGGGGTTATTTTACAAAAATAATCTCAGTTTCATTTTTTTGGGTACAACTTTTTGAGCTACGTTCAAATGATAAATGAACATTGTACAACCCAGATGAAAAAAAAGGATCTGGCTTTTTCTTGAGCCAAATTCATTGGAAAAAATTTCTACATGATTGGGTTCAGAGTTCTGTTTCGTCTTCTCGCCTCCGTTGCCACCGTTTTCTCGGCCACCCCGTCACCACCCAATCAGGTATCGTTTCCCTCTTCCTGATTTTTTCTTCTCCGATTGCGTGATTTATAGGTCAATTCAACTCATTAATTTTTCATTTTTGTTATTGTTGTTACTATAGGTGCTCGATCAAAACGATGGTTGAAGGCTGAGCTTGAGGTCTCATTATCTCTTCCTCAGTGCTCTGAACCCAAAAATTAAAGTTTCTTCACAGACTTCACAAACGTAGGGTTAATTTGGTCCAGAATTTCTTATTAACTTATTACTTCCTCTGCAAACCAAAAACGCCAATAAATCTGTGGTATTGTTGAGTTGGTATCTGTACCCCAATTTACATTGCAGAATGAAATCCAAGAAAAAAAAATATCTTGAATAATTTTCAATTTTTGGCTACCAAATATAGGATTCCAATTTGCCTAAGCTCAGTTTCCCAAACTTTTACAAAAAATATGAGTACCAAACACGACCTAAGAGAAACAATAGGCTTTTGTGGGGGTATCAGGATCCTATGGAATAAAAGCATGACTAGTGTGAGTATCCTGGAGGAGGACCATCAGCTTGTGCATTCAAATCTTTGCTGGTTGAGTACTAAAAAAGAAGAGAAGTTTATTCAAATCTTTGCTGGTTGAGTACTGGAAAAGAAGAGAAGTTTACTTTCATTTATGGAAGTCCTAGAAGATCTGGAAGGAAATTGCTTTGGGAAAGTTTGAGAAGAATTGATGCGGATGGAGTGGGTAAGTGGGCTGTCATAGGAGATTTTAATGCTTATGTGGAAGAGGGGGAGAAACAAGGTGGATCTGGGGTATGTTGGGGAAGTATACAAGTCTTTGATAGTTGCCTTAGTGAGAGTGATCTCTCTGACTTAGGCTTCTATGGGCCTAAATTTACTTGGAGGAGAGGAGCCCTTCAGGAATGGATTGATAGGCTCGTGGTCAATGAAGTTTGGCTTTTGGACTTCCCTAATAGGTCCATTTTCCATCTTCATTTTAATGGTTTTGACCATAGGCCTATTATTCTAAAGGATGAAACTAGGAATGGAGGCACTGGATGACCCAAACCTTTTAGGTTTTTAGCAGCCTGGCTGACTAATGAAAGCTTCAGTGATGTGGTGGTTAATTGCTGGAATAAGAGTGCTGATTAGATCTCTGCAAAAGATAAGTTTCATAATGAAGCTTCTGTTTGACACCATAACAAATTTAAGGAAGATCAAAAAAGAAAATCCCAGATCCAAAGGAGACTTAGAGGGGTAGACAATCAACTTAATAGGGGACCAGATGAATACCTTGAGAGGCTTCACAGAGCCTTGTGGCATGAGCTGAACACCATCTACATCCAGGAGGAGCTCACCTGGTTCTAAAGGTCAAGATGTAATTGGCTTGCCTTTGGAGACATGAACTCAAATTTTTTTCATCCATCCACTGTGGCCCGAACCAGAAGGAACAAGGTGATGGCTCTTAAAAATGAGGAAGGAGTATGGGTGGAGGAACCAGAGGAACTCAAATCTATGGCCATTAACTTTTTTAAAAGCCTCTATTTGGAGGAAGTCCACCCCCCCCCCCAATGTTGTGCATTGGAAGCCTATTCCCTGTGATTGACAACTACAAGTGGAGGATGACTAGAGTTACCCCTGATGTGGAGGAAGTAAAGAGTACCATCTTTAAAATGCAACCTTTCAAAGCCCCTGGGGCTGATGGTCTCTATGTAGTATTTTTTCATTCTCAATGGGATAGAGTAGGGAAATCTATATTCAATCTTATTAAGGATGTCTTTTAAGAACCCAAGAAAGTGGCATGTATTAACCAAATTCTAATTTGTCTGATTCCTAAGGTTGAAAATCTGGATATGATCAGCCAATTTAAACCCATTAGTCTATGTAATGTAATCTATAAAGTGATTGCTAAGATGATTGCTATCAAGCTGAAAAACCACGTGAGCACTCTAATTATGCCAAACCAGTGCAGCTTTGTGAAAGGAAGGCATGCTTCAGATAACATTATCATCAGCCAGGAGATCTTTCATTTTATGGGGTCAAAGAAAGGCAAGAAAGGATGGACGACCATAAAGGTAGACTGGAGAAAACTTATGATATGGTGAGTTGGCCGTTTCTGAAGGAAACCTTGCAATTGACAAGTCTGCCCAATTCATTGGTGGAGCATATCATGGCTTGTGTCACATCTCCTACAATGAATATTCTGTGGAATGGTGCTCAAACAGAAAAATTCACACCTTCGAGAGGTATTAGACAAGAAGATCCTCTATCTCCATATCTTTTTGTGTTATGCATACAAAGATTGGGACATCTGATTAGTGCTGCTGTTGAGCAAAAAGATTGCCATCCTGTGAAGTTAGGGAAAAATGGCCCTCTAATTTCCATCTATTCTGTGCAGATGATCTCTAAATTTTTTCAGAACCAAGTGGTGACCAAGCAAATCTGATTTCTAGCATTCTAAATCACTTTTGCCTTGCTTCTGGCTAGAAAATTAGCAACAACAAAACTAGATGCTTTTTCTCCAAGAATGTGAATCACATAAGACGTACTGAATCGAGTCAATCCCTGAATTTTTCTACCACTGCTGATTTAGGTAAATATCTTGGTATCCCCATCTTACACAAGAGAGATAACAAGAATACTTTTAGATATATTCTAGATAAGATAATAGAAGACTGAGTTCATGGAAGGAAATTTTTTTATCTATGGCTGGAAGGGTGGTGCTAACTAAATCAATCCTTGCTGCTCTCCCAAATTACTCCATGCAAACATCTTTGATCCCCGTGGGTATTGTGATGCTGTGGAACAGAAGATGAGAGGTTTCGTGTGGGGATCAAATATGGAGAAGAGGAAAATCCATGCTACTCCTTGGAATGTGGTGTGCAGAGCTAAAAAAGATGGTGGGCTGGGTATCAGGAACCTAAGGATGTTAAGAGAGCTTGCCTAATGAAGATTGGGCATGGAATCCTTTCCCATAGAAATGAACTGTGGGTGCAGGTTTTGAAAATAAATACAAAATTGAAAATGGTTTAATCCCTAACATTCCATGGAAGCTGGATGTTCAAACTTATGGATGGGGTTATCTTTGGTTTGGCCCAAGATTTATGAAGGTTCAAGAATTATGGTGGGTAATGGCATTGGAAGCTCATTCTGGAATGATAAATGGTTGTCAATTGGTCCACTCAAAGATCATATTACCAAGGAAATTCCACCAGAAGTTCAAGGTGCTGATATTGCAGATAAGGTTAACTAAAATGAAGAGTGGAAGTGGCAGGAGTTTAGCAATTTGCTAACCCAAGATGCTCTGAATTTTATTACAGGTTCATGCCCTCCTGATCCAGATGAAGGAGAGGATAAGGTGATCTGGGACTACTCTCAGGATGGAAGCTTCTCTATCAAATTGGCTTTTAGTTTTCTTTGTAATGAAGAGACCAATCATCAACAATATCAGTGAAATATGGTATGAGATTGGGATGGACCCTTAGAGTTAATACTTTTCTCTGGCTCCTCCTTGGAGAGAATGTTCTCACCAACCAGAGGAGAGTCCAAAGACACTTGCTTGATTCAAGTATTTGTCCCGGATGTCACAGTGCTCTTGAAAGTTGCCTGCAATGTATGAGGGATTGTAATTGGTCCAAAAGGTATGGAGAGCTCTCATCAGCCCAAATAAGTGGACTGGATTTAATTCACTTCCACTATAATCTTGGTTGAGTATTAATCCTGGGGCAAAGCAGTGCATGTTAGGAGGGAACAAAGGTAGCATTTTGTTGGCTTAGTGTGCTGGTTTATCTGGAAAGAAAGAAACAAATTTGTTTTTGAAAGTGAAAGTCCTAGTGAGGGAAATACAGCTAGATTGGCTTGTACATACCTTTCAAATTTTTTAGAAGCAAGAACTTTGTATAGGAAAGCTGGACTGTAGAATAGATTTCGTAGTGAGACTCTTGTGCAATGGTCCCCACCTCCCCTTGGATGGATACAAATTAACACTGATGGCTCATCCAAGAGAGGCAGCATGCAGAGTGGATGTGGTGGAGTCTTGAGAGATGAGGTTGGACACTGGCTGATGGGTTTTGCTAGGAATTTGGGAGCATGTAGTTCAGTGAAAGCTGAGATTTTGAGATTTTATCTGGGTCTTCAAATAGCATATAACCTTCGTTATAGAAGAGTCATCATTGAAGGAGATTCACAGTTGGCTCTAAATATGATAAGAGATGGAGTGTCTGATAACCATTCTCTAGTTGGGTTGATCAACAAGGTTATCCAGCTTAGGAACCGAGATTGGCATGTGGAATGTGCTAATAATTTTAGAGAGGGTAATGGGGTAGCTGATTGGCTTGCAAATTTTGTCATTTCTTTAGGATGGGAGACTGTGTTTTTTGATTCTCCTCTTGAAGGATGTGTTTGGGTAATGTGTAGTGATTATAGAGGGGTAGCTTGGCCTCGTTTGGTTAGAGGCCTGTAATCTGTTTTTTCTTTCCTTGTTTATAAAAAAAGAAAAAAATATTACCTTTCATTTTAGGAGAATATTACATTTATAATTTTTTTTATTTACAAACTACACTATGTCTGACTGATAAGACACTCTTAAGTGAAGTCTGACCGGTTGTAATTTATAAGTTTGTAAAAAAGATGTTTGTCAATATAACCGTTCTCTTCATTTTATGTTATGATGAATGTTATTTTTTTTGGATTTGGTTCCTCTCATGTTTAAATTTTAAAAGTGATTATGTGATTATGTTATTTGATCACAATGATTATGTGATCATATTATTTGATCACAATCACTTATTTAAAAATCACACACTTTTTTCTCTCTTATCTTATTACCAATGAGTGATTATGATCAAACCACATGATCACTTTTAAACTTGAGAGGATCCAAATTCTTTTTTTGTAATGCTGCTTGATATTTGTAATTTTGTACGAAAGTGGATATATCATAGATTCTTAGTATTAAATTGTAGGTTGATTCTTTTTGCAGTAGATCTAGATAAGTTATCTACATTGAGCCCAAAACAATATCATTTTAGGACGAAAATCAATATATTTTTGTAACTATAAGGGAGAGAAATTGGAGGGTATTCCCTCCCCTTGTTTGGGAGTTAAAAAATGGAAAGGGAGGAAAATGAAGGGTTAATGAGATATTTTTACCATTATACTCATTTTTAGAATTAATATAATTATTATATTTTACAAACTAAATCAAATTTAAAATTTCTAACAAAATTATTTATGTGCTTTTCACAATATTAAAAAAAATAATATTTCTTATGAAATTTCTACGCTGCAAGCTACGAAAATTGTCACAAATTTTTTTTTCGTCGGAATACTCTTCATTGAAAAGTGACAGAAATTTTTCTCCGATGAAAATTTTTACAAAAATAAATTTTCTATCGAAATTTAGTTTCTGGCAAAAGTTTTGACGAAAATGATTTCCTCCATGAAATGCTTTAAACGAAAAAAAATATTTCGTCAAAAATTTTGACGGAATCTTTTTCGTTCAAAATTTCGATGGAAATGTGTTCTTAAGAAAATTTTGTCGGAAATTGTTTTGTCAAATATTTTGAGGGAAATGTTTCATTCGAAACATTCGACGAAATTTAGATTATGTAAAGAATTTTGACAGAATGTTTTTTCCGTCAAACATTTTAATTGAAATATTTTTCGTCAAATTTTTTTACGGAAAAATTTTTTGTTGAGATTTTTTGACATAAATGTGTTCCGTTGAAAATTTTGATGGAAATATTTTTTATCAAAAAATTTGACGAAAATATTTTTCATCGAAATTTTTTGATGAAAATGTGTTTCCTTAAATATTCAACTGAAAGCTTTTGTCAAAAAGTTTAGCGAAAATATTTTCGTCGAAAACTTTTGACGGAATGTAAATTCTGTAAAGAATTTTGATGAAATTTTTTCCAGCAAAAATTTTCGATGGAAATGTGTTGCATTGAAAATTTTGATGGAAATATTTTTCGTCAAAAATTTCGATGAATATGTTTTTTTATGAAATATTTTGACGAAATTAGATTCTGTAAAGAATTTTGACAAAAAGAATTTGTCAAATTCTTTTGCAAAAATGTTTTTAGTCTCAAATTTTGATGGAAATATTTTCTGTAAAAAATTTAGACGTAATTGTTTTACGTCGAAACTTTTCGGTAGAGATGTGTTTCGTCAAATTTTGGACGAAAATATTTTCGTTGAAAGTTTCAACATAATTTAGATTTGTCAATAGTTTTGACTGAATTCTTTCCCGTAAAAAAATTTATGTCAGTTATTATGACAAAATATTGTTTCGTCTTTAGTTTTGACGAAATTTTTTTGACGTATGTGATTTTCGTCAAAAATTTCATCACTATTTTTGACGAAATATTTTTTGTCGATAAATTTTGTTGGTATTTGAGACTTTTCTAATAATGTCATATTTAACAATGATTCACATTTATGTAGTTTTTACATTTTAATGCTAAGGATAGATAAGTAATTTTTAATATTACCTCCTCAAACCCCCAAATTGGGGGAACTTTAATTTTAGGAAGAATGAGGGTTTTGGAGGATTTAGTAAAAATCCCAAATTCCTTCCCCTCCTTTTTTTAAACTCACAAATAGTGGGAGACTTACTAAAACTCTCCCTTTCCTTTCCTTCCCCTACTAAAACCAACTTCCAAACAACCCTTAGTTGCTGACAACGATGGACATCCCAACGCTCTAAGAACGGGTCTTCACTGTTCAAGCCACGATTACATCACCAGCTAAGGCATGTAGCCATGTACCTTGTACGAAAGCATCCACCACAGGTATTCCCTTAATATTTTGGTTTTTAAAGTGACTCAAAAATTATTTATCCAAACAATCTTTTTTATCTATTGTTTTTTCAAACAAGTTCCTGAAACCAGTTTTTTTTTTTTTTTTTTTAGAGTTTTTAAAATAAAAACAAAAATCATTTCAATCAGGTCCAGAGTCCGCAAATAAATGATTATTTCTTCTAATTCAACGTAAGTAGCAAATTTCTAACTTTTTACTTATGAGGCGTGATATGCAAGAACATATTTGTTTGAGGGATGAGAATTTTCTTTTTTAATATTTAGTTTACATATTTATCTCAAACACGAATAAATTTTTGATGCAATAGTTATTGTGAGATTCACTGCAACCGATTAATGCAGTGGCGAAGCGCAATTTTTTTTTATCAACACACACCATTTAGTGACGGGTTAGGGTGTAGTGCCCCTGAATTTTTTTGTAAAGAAAGTTTAAATAGTTGCTTCCATAATAAGCTACATGCAATAGTTTGACCAATTATCCCCCTAAATCTTACCAATCCTCCAAAACACAATGAATACCTCGTTTCTAGATATTAACTTGTTTGAAAATGTCATACCTGTAATCAATACTCTCTTTTTATAAAAATGAAAATAGGAAACAAAGGATAAAAAGAGCATGGGAATGAGTACGTGACAGGGGAGGAAGAATAAATTTTCTCTCTAATCAATTTGCGCTGCTACGTTGTTTTAATCATTTTCGTACGTTACTAACTAATATAAGAACAAATATCATTTTTGGTCCCTAACAAAAAAATCGATCCCCGTTTTAGTCCATTATAAAAAAAATTAGCCACCTGGTATCTATGAAATTCAAAGTGGACCCATTTTGGTCTTTTTGAGGGATTAATGTAGGTCTTTTTTGTATTTGTGAGGGACCACAATTTTAACTAAATTGATCCACTTTAAATTTTCTAGGGACCTCGAGACTAATTTTGTTTTGCAAGGGACTAAAATGGGGATCATATTTTTGTTAGGGACTTAAAAAGGTATTTACTCCTAATATATATATATATATTGAACCAAGAGACAAATAAGAACCTCCAATCAAGAAGAAAGAAAAAGAAGAAGAGATAAAACATTTTATGACCGCACTTGCGGGTTGCCCGCAAGTGGGTCCGCCACTGGATTAATGGAAGCATCACACATCAAGGATAAAAATATCGGTTGATGTGTGATGCTCTCATTGGTTGGTTGCATTGAGTTTTTAATGCAATTGTTGCGCCAAAGATTTATTATTTAAACACCTTTAGATTTAAATCTTAACTAACTATCAGAGAGTGCAATAAAGTAGGTATAAAAATAGATAGATAATTATACCAAAAAAAAATAAAATAGATAGATAAAATATCGTGTGTAATACATAAAAGAGTGAAAACTTATTACAATTAAAATATCGGAAATCCTTTTCTTAAGATGCTAGAAAAAAATTATCTCATAAAAAAAAATTATATATAATGATAATATATAGTTATAATATTAAAGTTGCTTTATTTTTTCTCTTTTTTCAGACATTTGTCAGCTGATGTGACAGAGAGAAAAAATAATTTTACCATTATAATTAATTATGTACTATCTGTAATAGATATATATATTATATATATATATATATATTTTTTTATCCTCATTAGAAAAATGGTACCCTTCAAATATTCATGCTAATTTATTTAAAACAATTCACTACCAGAGCTGATTTATCTAAAGACGTCTTAAGGGGTAAAACAGAAACAAAGCATTTTTATTTTTGTTTTTTATTTTTTTAAACTTTATCTTTACTTTGGTCACTTTTTCTTTTGATCAAATCGAAATTTACTTTCCTGTGAAAAAATGAATACAGTTTTTTAGGAAGCAAAAGTTTAGAAAAGAGAAGCTATGTGATTCTAAGAGTAGGGTATGTTACAAGTTTCAACAAAGATACAATAATTACTTACAAATAATTTATCAATTAAGCATTATTAGCAAGAGTAATATCTAAAATCTTTTTATCGACATTATTCAATCCACCCTTTTGATCTAACTAAGCACATACAAATCATTTGCCACTGCAAACCGTGGCATATATCGGCTACAGCTATAACCCGTAAATGATAGAAAAGAAAGTGCAACTCTAGCTATGAGCATAGCAGAGACTCAAAAGATATTCAAGTATTGATAAATGACTAAGGTACAAAATCAGGATTGGTGTTTACCATTTGCTACTTGCATTCTGTAAAGAACCTTGGGATACACCACCCCAAAAGCTAGCTCAAAGGGTGGGAGTGGTTCTTTACACATTCTTTGATGAACTTTAGAAGTGAAATGACACAAGTTGTGGTATTGTCATAATTTTCACCCCTTCAGGATAATTTCCATTTTCACTCTTTAAGCCAGTCCAGATCAAAGTATTGCTCTGATACTTGAATATGGACATTTGGCTTGGCCTTCTCAACATCTTTCCAAATCCCAGATACCTCCTCATCACAAATTACAAGTCGAAGAGACTGCAATGACACTGCAGACTTTGGTACATTCCTAATCATGGAACATTCCCTCATGTCAATCTTCTCCAAGCTTACTAATTTACCAATCTCTTCAGGGAAGCATGCAAGGTTAACACATTGAGATATGTCAATATACTTCAATCTAACCATGTCACAGATGCTAGGAGGAAGTGTTTTCATATCTGGACAAGCATATAAACGGAGGATCACTAGAGATCTTAGTTTGCCTAATTCAACAGGAAGTTGGTTCAAATTATGGCAGTTTGTGAGACTCAAATTGTGGAGTGATTTTATTCCACAAATGCTTGAGGGTAACTCAGTTACATCATCACAGTGATCAAGAGTGAGTTCAGAGAGGTTAGGGAAATTTTGGGCTAGGTCTGTCTCTTTCCCCTCTAGACTGTTATTAATCTTGCATAGGACTATAAACAATTTGCTCAAGTTTTTCAAGACAATGCCTGATAAGTGAGGGGTGGAAACTTTTTCAAGCCAGAGGCTTCTCAAGTTTGACAGATTCTTAAAAACTGAAACATTGTGAAGGCAAGTGTATGATGCACTATAGTTTATCACTATTAATGCTCTCAGATTTGGCATTCTATCAATGAAGGGTGGTAAGAAGTATTCACTGGATGTGAAGTTAATAATCAGTACTTCAGCCTTAGGAAACTCCAGATTATACCAGTCCACTTCTTTCATTTCACCTGCAATATATAATTCATCACAAAGATGAATGGTAGAACAAGGAAGGAAAAAGTTTAACTGTTGCACCAAGATTCAGTGCATCCCACAAATAGGAGCATTCCACATCATAGAAAAGAGAAAAAATTTGGCAGAGGAAAGAAAACTTTAACTGACATGTAATATTTCTATTGGTGGGATGTACTGAATCTTTGGTGCAACAGTAGCACCAAAGATTTATTCACATTTTAGAGAGGGATTGGCATATACCTGTGTGAATTGAAACAATCTGAGCCTCAAATAGTGTGTGCTTGTATCTAAACCACTCTTTAGGGAGTCCATTCTCTCGTTTTGGCATTACCAATCGCCTACGTTCATTAATGCTCGCACGGTTGCTCAAGTTAAGAGCAAGGTCTCTCAGTACATCATGTTGAGTAACAGAAATCTCAAAGCAACTGCTATACATGCCTCCAGCACTGATAGATAAAAATATAACAAGGGTTTTACAATAATGCTATTGGTTATTGTTGCAACTGGCAAAACAAGAAAATTAACTAACAAACCACTCCCCGTTAAACCTGACTAGCGAGTGTGGGGGGAGGAAATCCTTCTACGCAGCCTTACTCTTATATAATTGCAAAGAGGCTGTTTCCTGGATTCGAACCCATGACCTTTCAGTCATGAATGAACAGTTTTACTACTGTTCCGGTTCGCCAAGAAAATTAACTAACAAAACCAGTAAAAAAATGCTTCCAAGTTGCATACCGTGCCTCTTTCACCAAGGTGAGGAGATTTTTGTTTGAGAGCTCAACAACAATAGCAAAAGCTTCAGCTTCATCAATATCATGGATTTCAACCCACATATTGATGAGAACGTCTAGAGGGATTTTTTTATCCTCAGGAAATGAACACAGATCCAAGAAGCACTCCTGGATCTTTTCTGGTAGGTAATTGATACTAATTGCCATTCTTTCAATCAAATTGATTTCATGGGATTCCCCAATACTTTGGCCTTGAGATAGCCTGTTTTTAACACTTAACCAAAACATTTCAGTTTGATCTCGCAAAGAAGCTCCAATCACTTTAAGAGCCAAAGGAAGCCTTCCACACTCAGCCACAACCTGTTTGCAATTGGATACAAAAAACAGCAAATAAGGTGAGCAAAGAAGCTCCATGTAGCACTATATGTCAAATAAACTACTCAATCAATAATGTGAAGGGACAAAATTCACAACTTCAAATCATTACTTGATTGACTAAATTCTCATTTGCAGCAAAAGGGATTGATTTCTGTCCAAAAGCATGGTGACAGAACAAGGACAAGGCATCCTCTTCACTCAGCAATTCAACTTCATAAGTTGCAGTTAAAATTGTTGGGAATTTGAATCTGGACACAACAACGAATTTGCAACCAGGTATTCTAAAGACAAGCTGCTCTAGCACGGACAGTGACCATACATCATCAAGAACAATCAGGATTTGAGCTTGGCTTCGGTATTCAAATTGTGGCATCCACTGAGGAACCACATAATTTGCATTCAAGCTTTCGTTTCCCATAATATACCCCCAAATCTTTGCCCTGAGCTGCTCCACATTTGGGGATTGTGATACAGTCAAGAACAAGATTCTCTCCTTGAAATAACCTGCAAAAAATAAAGTCTTAAAAATTTATAACTTTTGAAACACACCCACCAACAATTAAACAATGAAGTCTCATCATCTAATGTGATACTATGAAACATACATATAAAGATATAATATAAAAATTTAACCTATAATTATTATTATTTCAAATGGTTAGAAGTTTTTTCCTTTTAATCAGATATCTCGAGTATATAACAGATTCGATTGTGCTTGAATCGAATTAGTTAAGTAATCAATGATATATTTAAAGATATAATACAATATCTGATACATGGAAGATTATAAAGAACCAATTCAACCCAAAAGCTTAAGCTGAGACTACATTAATAATTTTATATATCTCAACACGCCCCCTTACACGAGAGTCCACTGGACTTGAAGGGTGGACAATATATGCACACGCCCACCTATGATACCATGTGAAAAACCAATTCAATCCAAAGGCTTAAGCTGTTAGATGAGGCTACATTAATGGTTTTATATATCTCAACGCGCCCTGATTTTATATATCTCAAATAAAAAAGATGAAAAAGGAAAGTGTTGTTGATTGCTTACTTCGAACTTGATCATCTCTGCAAACCTCTCTTGCAAGAGTGGTCTTACCAGATCCACCAATCCCACAAATCCCAACAACCCAAGCATCATCTCTTGCAATAATCATATCCATAACCTTCTTCTTCCCCAAAGCCAAACCCACACCCAAATCCCCAAAACTACCCTCAACCCAAGTCTCATCCTTCTCCATACTCCTCACAGCCTCCTCAACCCACCCTCCACCACCAACACCAATCTTCATGGCCCCAAAGTACTGCTCCAACCTCCGGCACGAGGCGTCGACACGGTCGAACCGCTCGGCCATCTCGAACCGGGTGTGGTGCACGTCAGCCAATATATGAGCCTGCATGGGACCCTGCATGAACCTTGACACGTTCTTCTCAAGCTTCTCCATCTTCTTCGCAAGCTGCAAGTTCTTGTACACGTTCCACCGGCTAGAGGAGAGAACCTTGTGGGAAAGCTCCACGCCGGAGCGGAGAATCTCGGAGAGACGATCGAGCTGTGACTGGCGCTGCGCCGGGAGTTCCACGCCGGAGTATTTGATTTCTTCAATGGTGGGGAGTAATTCGCTAATATAGGTTATGAGTTGATCAGCACTTGTTCTACATAGAAGGGACTTGCGAGATATGCTTATAAGCATTTTCAGAAGCTCCGTCGCAATCTCGCCGGCGAAGAAGTCATTCAGGGCCATTGTCTCCGCCCTCTGCCGCCACCCACTAACTAACTGAGTATGCTTCACGTAGCTTCCTTTTCCTTTCTTAAGTCTTATAGTACTAATACCTGTCACTTATGGGGTTCGTGATTTGACTATAATACCCTTGCTATGTTTTTTATTTTTTTATGGTATATTCCTGTCTGTTCCGTTAAAGTTTTTTTTTTAACATGGAGATCACAAAATGGTGTGTGTAGAGTTTTTTGTGATAATGTAAAATTTTTTTTTTTTACCTTAACGCTTATGATGTTTGTTACATACAGAAGATTCATTTGCATGTCTCACAAAGGAGAAACGACTCAACTAAAAAGATAAAGTGTTAGCTTTTTTATTTTTTATTGTTATTCTTTTCCGTCATGTGACTCGAATGTCACATATTTATTGTTAATTTGCATCGTATTTAGCAAAAGAAGAGAAGGGAAGGTATTTTAAGCAATGTTGTCATGGCACGTATAATTTCCCTCAAATAATCATTTTTAATAATTATAAGACAATTATCAACATTTTTTTTTGGTAAAAGGACAATTATCAACATCTATTTCCATAAAATGGATTCGAAAGGAATTCATATGTTATATTCTCTTAATCTACTGTTTTACAAATTGCTTTACTTTTTGAAGTTGAAATTTGAGGTTATTATATGAGAGTATACAGCAAAGAATATTACAATTATTTTTTAAAGGAGTTCTGCACTTTTTTAAGATGAAATGATACAACTTTACTTTTTGATTTTTTTTTAAATAAAAATTGCATGACTCTTTGGTTTTGATGACCTGATCGGGTCATCAATTTTAATAAAACCCGGTCCATTTAAATCGATTTTCACCTTATCTAATATATGGTTGGTTTGATACTTGACTCGAACCGATCAGATGATCGCTTCACCGGATAAACGGCCAATTCAAATTGGGTAAACATTGAATTATTTTTTTTAATGCTAGACGGTGTACATCATAAGTATAATATATTTTAGTTTTAGCTAGCCCTAAAAATATTCCAGAAAAGGGGAATCCTTTAGAAAAAGTTCCACTTTGTAACTCTAATACATATTGAATAGAGTAAAAAAAAATTGGATTTGATTCCCGTAAATATATATATATATATATATATATATATATATATATATATAACTCTAACTAATCTTCAACCGAATAATCTTGTAATCGACTCAAAGAATTAAAATTTAAAAGAATATCAAAAACATTTCTCCTGTTCAAAAGATAATTAAGGTCGATATAAAAAATAAAAATAAAAATTTCATCCGGATTACAAATAAAACGAAGTGAGTTTATTCCAATAACAATCAAGAAAGAATGTCATTCTTTAGGTTCATAGAACTTATAAATTGGATCATGTTCCCATGTACAACGACCGCTACTGGAAGCTCATTCATTGATAGTTAGAGATAAGGTCAACTCCAAAAGACGCTCGTTGACGCCTACAATGACCACTATGCCCCCCGCCAACCTCAAGATGTGCCGAGACAAAAAGACTGAAAACGAATCGTTTTCAAATCTGAAATGTCATTATGATGGTTGATCATGGGATATACCTAAACATTTGCTGATAAGTTAATTATGTTATGGTTTGATCATGAGATATACCTAAACATTTGCTGATAAGTTAATTATGTTATGTGTTGTCCATTCACATTAAACTCCTTACTAATCTTGTTTCCAAAATAATAATAAAAGTTCTTACTAATCTGGCAGAGATTTCAGGTCAAAAAGTTAATTATGTGATGTCCATTCACCTTGACTTAATGGTCTTCGTATGCACTCGAGATAACTTCAATTCTCAGTGGATTTTGTGACTTATGTTTTTTTTAGTAGGTTGGATTTTGTGACTTTAGTTGATGATAAATTGATAATTGTCGTAAGCCCACATAGCTAACTAAAGTTGAATGCTTTGTGTAAATTGCTTTACGTGGACCCCCGAAACAGACAAAATAAAGAGGAAAAAGAAATAAGCATCACACACCCATCGTGATTATCGACGAATTTCTAAGGATTGATGCAAACGAGGTAGCATAAAAAATTTTAAATTCTCATTTTTATTTATTTTTTCTTGTTACATATTTTTAACTAAGTTTTTTGTATCTTACTAAAACGACAAAGTTAAATTTCGTGAGATTCCTAAAATTGAAATATATAGTTATTATATTATCTCACAGTTATTCCTTTTTTGTTTATTTTTCTCCGAGTTACTTTTTTTGTTGTTGATAAACTCTCCTAGTTACTTTTGTTTGACAACTATTGCGAAATTAATTAAGAGTATGCTTTAATAACTTTTGTTTGAATTAATTTTAAAAAAATAGTTTTATGATGTTTTTAAAAAAATTTAGAATTCATTTTTTATTTTGAGAATTATACTAAAACTAAGTTTTACAGATTTTTCTTTATAAAAGAACTTACTAATTATCTTAAAAAATTTAAATATGTTTTATTTTTTTAAAAAAAAGAAGAAAAAACACAAACAAATGGGTACTAAAATAGGGGCATAAATAATTAAGTTTTTATATTTTAAATATAATTAAACATAAATGAATAAATTAAAACATAATAGTTTAGAACCCTCATGAAAGAAGAAAAAGAAATAAATTCTCATAAGTTCTATACTTAAAGATAATAAGATGGTATGTTTACCAAAAAAATAAATAAATATAATAAGATGGTATAATTTTTATCATTTTAAAAGTTCAATAAATGATAAATTTATCCAAATAAATAAATAGTGTAAATAAAAATTAAATATCTTTAATTAAAAAAATTACAATACGATCCTAATTACAAATTTCCCATTTTATGGTTTGTTTTAAATTACCACCTCTTTAAGTGTCGATATACTGGTCTTAACCAATCAGAAGCGAACTTCTCTATTGTACTCCACCGTAGCAATTTGGTGCTCCTATTCAAGACCGATTGCATGTATGTCGTTTTTTTTTTTTTTGTTACATATATACATGTCGTTTTCGTTTAAATAGAAGTGTGCGTTTTAAGTTACCAAATTAGTATTCAAGAGAGAAAGAAAAATCACAACTCCACAATGGTAATTGGTAGATAGGTCATTGCAGCTTAATTTATCTCGGCCTTTATTTCACATTCCTTGCAAAAGAAAGTTACTTACCTAACATTTGGTAGAAAGTGTTAAAATGTAACAAAAAGTAATATATGAGTTTTATTTTATGTTTAGTGCATTTTTTTTTTGGTACATATGTTTAGTGCATTTTAAAAATAAAACAGAATAAAAAAATAAAACAATGAAACATGACATTAAAAAATTTTAAATATTTTTTTATTTTTAATTATACATTTTAAAAAATGATCTTTAATTATACTAAAAAAGAAAGGAATGGACATGACCAGAAAGCCTCTTGTTGCTTTTTACTCGAATAAAAAAAAACATGTTCTTATTTTCAAAAAAAAAGAAAGAAAAAGAAGCATGTTCTTTCAGAAAACTTAGGTAACAGAAGTAGATTACGTATCAGTCAAATTAACGTGGACGGTTTTTTAGGTAACACTAATTCCAGACCGTATCATACACGAGTGCAAAAGCTCCCTAAACATTGATCGAGATGGATCGTTCAACCTCACTTAGGAGTTAGGATTTTTAAATAAACGCTATCTTCAAAGTTCAAACTCAATACACCCATGTCATGGCATGGCACCCTTTAGGATTTCCATAATAGGCTTAGAAGTAATCATCAGAAAAGTAAACGCCAATTGAAAGAGCTCTCCTTCTGGAGTCTCCACACAGGACCACAGCAGCATCAACGAGTCAATTTACCCATGTGCCAATCTTGATAGCATAAAACTTGCCCTCATGACACATGGTATATTAGAGCATTGTCTTGGTGGGTAGGTAGGTTCACATTTTGTTCCCGGCCAAAGGACCAGCTACCATAATGTTAGAGGTCAATTTCAAATGCTTTAACATAGCTCAAGCCCAAGAATTCATAATGTGAAAAGTTATATTCAATTTCCGAAAAATGAAAAGAAACACTTTTCACTTCCCTTTCATTTGAAAATCTTCAATGCACCCGTTCAAAACTTCCAAACATAACCAAAGCACCGAGAGCTCAGAGTATATAAACATAACCCTTTACTTGCATGTGTCTATACCAATATGATACATGGGGTAGCCGTACAACCAGCTGAATATACAAATTATCAACATTTCTGCTTTCTTTTGGCAATTGAGTAATTATCGAGCTAGCTAAACTTTCTTACAGCTGAGATGTGTTGCCTAGAGAATAGTGACACTATCATAATCATAGTGATTTCCATTCCCTTACATAAATTATAAACAAGTTCACTATGTTGTAAACTTCATTCTAAATGGTAATCATAAGTACAAAGTAAGCGTACATTACCATAATCGTCTCTCTTTTTTTTCTTTTTCTTTTTTGCTTTCGGCTACCCATCATAAACCCAATTGGAGACACGAGAACGACGAACAAAAGGTCCTCCTCCTGCAATTTTTGAGTCAAGCAATTGAAGTTGTTTTTTAACCCATGGAGGATCATATTCACTCAGCCACAGAACTTCACCAGTATCCTTGTGCTTAAAATCAGGCTGTTTTGGATTTAACTTGCGCTTTCTTTGATCCCACCACTCATATGGATTGATGAAAAAAACTTGCCATAGGTGAAGCCGATTTTGATCATTTTGAATGCCAACTTTAGCTATATTTGTTTAAGATGAGAAGAATAAGAACATACACAAGCACAGGGGGGAAAAAACATGAAGAATTGAGAACAAATGAGTTTAAGATCAATCAAGTAACCACAAAAATTCTAGAACCAACTCTGTCAAGAATGAAAATTAAGCCTGTTCCCTGGTGTAAGCAAAGATCTATAAAGGAATATGAAAGCAAGAACAACATAGTAAGGAATATGAAGACAAGAACAACATATTAATTTATCCCAAATTGTAGGTAGCCAGATTTCTATGGCTTGAAGTGCATAACGACAACTCATTTAATAATAATACTTCTTTAAAAATTTATTACTTATATGCATAAAATCACATAAGATTTTGCTGAGATTCCTTTTCCACAGAACTCACTAGATGTACTAAAACAATATTCACCTCCGAAATATCTGTACTTTTTCTCTTTTCTCACTCGAATAAAATTTGTTCTTCTATCAAAAGAAAACAAATATTCATCTCCATTTGTTCATGCTAGAAAAATATTTTGGATGAGAAGAATTCGTCTTAACATTACCAACTACTTGAGAAAAAATTTCTGAGTACTTCCAAACAAGGATAACCAAAAAAAAAAAACAACTGCCCTCGGCGTTTCTGTGAATATGAGAAATCAAACATACCTTCAATGGAATCTAACTTCTTGTGCCCTTGATGCCCTAGCCTTTGAGCAACAAAATTTAACTCCTTCACATATAGCTGTAGAGAAATAAATGCTAAGTTTATACACACACATAAAGAGAGAACGATATCACAAGATACAATAAAAAAAAAAATGGGAATGAATCCTATCATGTTAAAATCTATTGAGCAAAGAGGATATTGACCATCTACTAGCATCCTTGGAATTGCTTAAATTATAGGAGAAAATTGTTTTTTTCTTTTTTCTTTTTTCACAAGGTCTCTTAAAATGATTTTGATTATAAGTTATTTTTAAGTTTTAGCATAAAATAAGCCAATCCAAACACGCATGAAGATCATTATAGCTAAACCACGAGTACAAACTTGTAATAGTGATATACTGATATAATCATAATTTGAAACTAGCTTTTAAAAAAACCCAAAAAAAAAAAAAAAAAACTAAAACTAAAAATTGAAGAAATGAAAAGCTTCATATCGGAAAGTTCAACATTTAAAGACTCAAACGAAAACGTAGTAATCCTTAGATTTAGTCAAGGAGTTGAGACTCAGAGCAAAAACTATGACGAGTTCAATTTTCACCCTAGTACACAAGAATAATACATTCAGGGCATAGGAGCCATGGGATCACCACCCCAAAAGCTAGCTCAAAGGTGGGAGTGCCCAAGATCTTATAAATCTCACACTAATTGTCTACACAATCAATGTGAGACTCCTAACATTGCCACCCCTTTAAGGCCGACGTCCATGGCGGCTTTCACTCTGACCCGGTGGTAGCCCTTTCCCCCTTTGGGCGGCTTTCACCCACCTATCAGGTAGCTCTTTCCGCGGTCCGACTCTCAACGAGAGCACCAAATTATAGGAACCATGGGATCACCACCCCAAAAGCTAGCTCAAAGGGTGGGAGTGTCCAAGGCCTTATAAATCCCACACTAATTGTCTACACAATCAATGTGGGACTCCTAACAGCAGAGCACCATTCAAACAAGAAGCTAGAGCATAAATACACATGATCATGGTATACCAATATAAACAAACTTGAAATTGAAAATTGAAAAGATAACCCCAATATAAAAGAGAAGAAAAGAAAAAGAAAAGAAAAATTGATGCACCTTATAGTTCAATCGGAGGTTTCCACTGGCATCAACTTTAGTGTAAGACCCCAAACAACCTGAAACATAAATAAAATCATTTGGTTTCAAGTGTATTGAAGCAAATTCTGCTACACAGTCCCGCATCATCAGAACCACCCTAGTAACAAAGCGCACAGCAAAACATTGCTCAGGTTACAAACTCCAAAACAAAGCAATTTGAAAAAAAAAAAAAAAAAAAAACCGAAAGAAAAAGAAACGCACGTGAAGGAGGAGCTATTAGGTTCTTTGGATCTTGAAACCTTCAGCACGGTGTAAACACTAAACTCATTGGATTTTGAGTTAACGCGCTTCGGCTCGCGCGTCACGGAGCCAATGAAGCTAGCGGTGTTCTCTAGTTGTGGGCGCCACTTAATAGTCATGGGACGCTGGAATTTAAGGGCGTGGCTGTAAACGGCGCTGCTACCAGGAACGACGTCGTCGAAGGAGTGTGATGATCTGGGGTGGTTGGGAGTTAAGGACGTGGAGAAGGGAAAACATCTTTGCGGAGAAAAAGAAAATATTGAAGAAAGACGACGGAATGGTTTCAGTTTCATAGACTCCGACGAAGTATGCAGATTCCGGCGATCAAGTTTTCCCGCCGATCATGAATTTCGCGGGCTCCGACCTAAGTTGTGTCTTGACATTGCAATCTTAAAAACAGATAGGGTTTGCTCATTTCTTTCACTTTTGGGCCTCGGTCTGCTGAACCAGTTACGATGGCCTTTTACTATTGGGCTGAAGTGTGGCCTTGTACAAGCCAAAGCAGTATTATGCAGTGAATTTGTGAATGTGAATGTGAATGAGATGGTGAGTGTTTGGATTTTTTTTGTTTTTAATTAGAAGTTACTTATAAGCATAAGTTAGGTCAAATAAATTTTGAGAAAAACTCTTATAATGAATTTTTTTTATAATAAAAAAAAAGCTAAAAATTAAAAATTCCTAGAAGGAGCTTTTTTTAAAGCTCTTATTTGCATTTTTTGAATTGTGTGTTTTTTTTTTTTTAAATGAAGAATGAATCCAATCTTGACATTGTCACAGCCATTGATATATGGAGCTTAGGGTGCACCATCATTGAAATGTTGACAGGCAAACCTCCTTGGAGTGAATTTGAAGGGGTGAGCACCTTCTTATGGTTGTTAACTCTTTATGGTTTAAGGCTTGTGCATGTAGTTTGGTGGTTCATCTTTTTCACTTCTTTTAGCCTGGCCTCAAGTAATAATTCTCCTTCAATAAAGAATGAGAAAGAGCACTACTTAATGCTATACATTTACATTTTATTGCATGCTCTAGGAATCAGCCCACAATAAAGTTGAGTTGGATTAAGGTTTAAGCGTTTCTTACTTTATAATAAAATCTTTTTTTTTACTCCTCTTAGAACCATTGGGTGGTCTTCCCTTGATTTTACATTAGGTTTGTCATCTATCGTTTAACATGACTACAAAAAATTTCTTACACACACAACATTTTGTGGGGCCCACAGCAAAAAAACTCTGGCACGCAGAACGAATCTCTATAACATAACAGAATCACTTTTCCTACAACATAACTCTTATAAAACCCTTTTACATTACAATCCGTTGATATACCAAATCTACATTTTAATATGCTTGTATCTTCTGTACTTGTTAATTTAATAACCTAGTAGTATTTTCTTTATTAGCCTTCAGAAATGTTTAAGGTACTGCACCAGTCCCCGCCTCTACCTGAAATTTTATCTTCAGTGGGAAAGGATTTCCTCCAGCAATGTTTACAAAGGGACCCTGCAGATCGACCATCTGCAGCAATGCTTCTTAAGCATCCTTTTGTACAGAATTTGCATAATCAAGATGTTCTAGTTCAACCACACTTGTATCCTAGAGGAAGCCTAAGACAAAGAGTAAGTGCTAATTATACTTGTTAGATAATAATATAAATGATTAAAAAGGCCTTCACCCAACACTTTAAGGTTTTGGGTTGAAGTGGTTCTTAACATGATATTAGAGCTTTAGTGAACACAAGGTCACTAGTTCGATCCTCACCGCCCCCACTTTCAAGTGGAATTAAATAAAAAACACAAAAGGTAAACCAAAAATTGGGCCTGTGTAATATCCACGCTTCAAACCCAAAGGGCTCTTGCGTGAGGGGGTGTGTTAGATAATAATATAAATGATTAAAAAGGCCATCACCCAACACCTTCAGATTTTAGGTTGATGTGGTTCTTAAAAATACTTGAACTCCTCTAAGTGGACCAATGACAACTGACAAGGTCTAAGGAAATTATCTTGAATTATAATTTATAAACCAGCACTTGCTTGGTTTTAAGATGAAAAGATAAAAAAAAATGGTATTCGGGTAACTCTGATATGTTGTTCAATTGTGTGTGCTCTGTATGACAATTCACCTAGTCCCAGAGACATTACCAAAAATAGACATAACGTAATGCCAGCCTCCATGAGCGCACGAATTTTTAACAAAATTCAGAAATTAATGGGGTATTATTTTCATCACTGTTTGCTGGAGCACTAGCTTTGCACATTGTAAATGTTAAACTATATAGATCAATATTATTCTAGGTGTCTGATTGGGATTTATTCTCTTTGTTGTTTTGGTTTTTACGGTGATATTTCCCAACAATGTAATGCTGAGGAATCTAATCATATAATACCTAATCGTCAGTCTCATGTTCCAAAAGTTAACATTCTTCAATCCTCCTTGAAACCCCTCAATGTCATCAGAATGATGAAGCATGTCACTAGTTGAGGTTTCGCTTAAAATTTAGAAGGATGCAGCTGAATTAGAATATATGGGAATCAGTTGAAAGTAGTTCAACAACTTTCCTGATTTAGTGGAATCAGTTGTAACTTCAGCAACTGACTTATGTTTTGTAACTGACTTATGTTCTGTAACTGACTCCCTTTCAACTATTGTACTATACAGATCCTATTGTATCTCCTTTATTGACTTAATGAAAAATGATTAGAATATCTTTCTTCTCCCTAGTTCTTTAGCTCTCTGTATTTTCCTTTACACTCAGTTTTGTTTATGGTATCAGAGCTCGAATCTTGGGGCCCTGATCCATTCCTTGCTCTCACATGGCTTCCGCTACTGATACTATCTCTTCTTCTTCTTCTCCTTTTACTTCAAAAGATTCAAGATCTCCTATATTCTTCAATACGCAGCTGTCAGTGAAGCTGACAAATAAGAATTTTCTTTTGTGGAAACAGATTGTTGAACCACCGATTATTGCTCATCAACTAGAGCACTTTCTTGTCAATCCTCTTATTCCACTACGTTTCTTATCTGATGAAGATCGTTCAGCTGAGAAAGTCAATCCAGCATTTGTTGAGTGGGAGAAAACTGATAAAATGTTGCTCACATGACTTCAATATACACTTTCAGAGGAAATTATTAACAAAATTCTTGGAGTTCGACAATCTCATCAAGCCTGGGACAGAATTCATCGATATTTTGATTCAGTGACCAAAGAGAAAGCCAATCAAGTAAGTTATGAGCTCAAAAATATCAAGAAATGTGATAGAAGTATTGAAGAATATCTTGCTCGTGTGAAGGCACTTGGTGATACACTAATTGCAATAGGTGAACCGATTACTGATAAAGAACTTGTGCGGACTGTTCTTGAAGGACTACCTGAAGAATATGGTCCTTTCATCACCTACTTCAGAGGCAGAGACTCAAGTTGTTTTGATGATCTAGAGTCTCAGATCTTGGCTTAAGAAGCCATGCTTACAAAATTTCAGTCACATGCCTTAAATCTCAGTTCTGTTAATGTGGCTCATAGCTCTCAGTTACCTGTTGCTCCACGAATTCCAGATCCACAAGGTCCACCAGTTCAGAATTCTTATGAACAAAGTAATGTTACCAGAAACTTTATGCTGCAGCCAATCCGTGGTGGTTGGCGTGGAGGTAGAAGTGCCAGAAATTACATGAACAGAGGTGGCAGAAATTTTGCTGGTGGAAGGTTTTCTGTTGTCTGTCAACTATGCAAGAAAGTTGGTCATGAGGCCACCAATTGTTGGTGGAGATACAGTAATAGTTCCTCATCTTCATCCACTTCTTCGCATCCTCCAATGAACTCCAATTTTCCCATGAACTTTCCAGCCGATTTTCCTGCTGCAGCTAATTTGACAGTTTCTCCACTGTCACCTAATCTGAGTTGGAATATGCAGTCTTCACCTTCTAGTTTACTTCGCAATATGCAGAAGCCAAATGGTTCCTTTCACAATATACAGCAGCCAAATGGTCTTTTTCCCAATATGCAACAGTCAACTCATGTTTCACAATCTGGTCATCCTCGAGCCTTTCTTGGTTCCTCAGATGCCTCCATGGCATTGGATTGGTACCCTGATTCTGGAGCTTCACATCATGTAACTGCCAATCCAGCAAATTTGTCACAAAGCAGTCAATATGATGGTCCTGAACAGATATTTGTTGGTAATGGACAAGGTTTGGCAATATCCTCTATTGGTTCTAGTAGCTTTAGCTCTCCATTTCCTCCACGTACCTCACTGCACTTACACAATCTTCTTCTTGTTCCCAAAATTACTAAAAATCTCTTAAGTGTCAGTCAATTTGCTAAGGATAATAATGTCTACTTTGAGTTTCATCCTACTCACTGTGTTGTCAAATCTCAGAAGTCTCAGGAGGTCTTACTTGAAGGCTTTCTTGGGCATGATGGACTCTACAAGTTCAAAGGTCTCCCAACTTCCACTTCTGCATTCTCTTCAGCTTCTTCAAGTTCTCCTTCATTTTGCAGTTCTGTTCAGTCTACTTGTATTCCTAAGTCATGTAATTCTTCTTGTAATAATGCTGTAGTGGCTGATGTATCTAGGAATTATACTCTCTGGCATTCTAGATTAGGACATCCTCACCTTGAATCCTTAAAAAGGATTCTCTCTCATTGTAATATTTCATTAGGTAATAAATTGGTTCCCGATGTTTGTTCAGCATGTTGCATGGGCAAGTCTCACGAATTGCCCTCATTACCCTCTTTTACTACATATTCTGAACCTTTTCAACTTGTTGTTAGTGACTTGTGGGGACCTGCTCCCATTCCATCATCTCAAGGTTTCATGTATGATATAACCTTTGTGGATGTTGCAACAGGTTTTACTTGGATTTACTTTCTCAAACAAAAATCAGAATATCTTCTTGTTTTCAAGAATTTTCATTCTCTTATTTCCACACAGTTCAACCAAGTCATTAAATCTGTTCAAACTGATTGGGGTGGGGAATTTAGGCCCTTTACAAAAAATTTAACTGAATCAGGAGTCACTCATCGCTTGATATGTCCTCATACTCATCATCAAAATGGTTTGATTGAGAGGAAACATAGGCATATAGTTGACATGGGCCTTACTCTTCTTGCACATGCTTCACTTCCTTTAAAATACTGGGATCATGCATTCCTTACAGCTGTGTACTTAATCAATAGACTTCCCACTTCTGTTTTACAGTTTCAAATTCCTTACTTCATGCTTCACAAATCTCTTCCTGACTTTCATTTTCTCAGAACATTTGGATGTGCTTGCTTTCCACTTCTTCGACCCTATCACAAGCACAAGTTTGATTTTAGATCTCATGAGTGTGTTTTTCTAGGCTATTCACCAAGCCATAAGGGATACAAATGTCTTAGTCCCGATGGAAAAATCTACATTTCTAAAGATGTTATTTTTGATGAGTTTAAGTTCCCCTTTCCCACTTTGTTTTCCTCACCTCCCTCCACTGCCCAAAATTCAACAAATGGAGATTCTTACTCTATCAATATTCTACCCCTACCTCGTTCCTTATCCACTCCCTCACCAAATCCCTCACAGTCTTCCCAATCATCTTTTCCTTTGTCTACTTCATCTCACTACTCACCGCCCCAGTCAAGTTCCCATCACCATTCACCTTTATCATCTATTTCCACTCCACCTATTGTTATACCGTCTAGTCCCTTTCATTCTCATTAGCCACAGACTCCTTTATCACCTGCTATATCACCCCTTTCACAGCCCACTTTACCTGCCTTTTGCCCTTTTTCTGCTGCACCTTCTCTATCACAGACTCCTTTGTCTGTTGCATCCCCTCTTTCCGCAGTTTCACCTTTTTCCCAGACTCCTTTATCACACACTTTACCCACTGTCTCTCCCTTACCACAGTCTGTCCCTGCTGCTTCCTCTTTACCACCTCATACACAGCTTTCTCATCTTGGTTCTTCTGCTGGACCAGTAGTTAATACCTCCATTGATACATCAGCTACTACTAGTCATTCCTCCTCTACACCTCTTTCTTCAAAAAATAATAGTATGAATTCTCGGTTAGTCCCTTTGTCTCATGTTTATGAGTCTTCTCCTGTCATATCCAAATTGTCCAGCTTTAGTTTTGATTCTCCCTTGTTGGTCTCTTCCTCTTCCTTTGTTCACTCCTCTGGATCTGATTACCTTCCTTCTCGGCCTCTTAAGCCTTCTTCTCCCACACACACTATTTTCACCAGATCCAACGGTGCAGCACCCTCCTTGTTCACTGCTCACATGTAGCCTACTACTGTCAAAGAGGCTCTCTTAGTTCCAGAATGGGTTCAAGCTATGGATCATGAATATAATGCTCTCATTGCTAATGGTATCTGGTCCCTTGTGCCTCTCCCTGCCTCCAGAACCTCCATTGGCTGCAAATGGGTGTTTCGAATCAAAGAGAATCCTGATGGTTCTATCAACAAATACAAGGCTAGGCCTGTAGCCAAAGGGTTTCATCAACAACTTGGTTTTGACTACAATGAGACATTTTCTTCAGTAGTCAAACCCATTACTGTTCGCATCATGCTTACCTTAGCACTATCTCATGGTTGGCTTTTGAAGCAACTTGATGTTAACAATGCCTTTCTCAATGGAGAGCTCTTGGAAGAAGTCTACATGACTCAACCTCCTGGTTATGAAGCTACTGATAAGTCTCTGGTTTGTAGGCTGAACAAAGCCATCTATGGTCTTAAACAAGCTCCTAGAGCTTGGTTTGAGAAATTTCAGGCTGCCTTACATCAACTTGGGTTTGTTTCTAGCAAGTGTGATCCCTCTCTTTTCCTTCTTCGCACAAATGCTCACTGCATTTATGTCTTGCTCTATGTTGATGACATTATCATCACTGGCTCCAATCCTGATCTAATTCAGCAACTGACCAATCAGTTACACACAAAGTTTGCTCTCAAACAACTTGGTAACTTGGACTATTTCCTTGGCATTGAAGTCAAGAGTATTTCCAACGGCAGGCTTTTCTTATCTCAGTCCAAATATATTACAGATGTGTTGCATAAGGCTGGTATGACTAACTCAAAGGGCATCTCAACTCCCATGCCTAGTGGTTGCAAACTCAGCAAACATGGTGCTAACTATGTACCTGATCCCTCCCTCTACAGGTCCATTGAAAGAGCTCTGCAATATGCCACTCTCACCAGACCTGAAATTGCCTTTAGTGTTAACAAAGTATGTCAGTTCATTTCTCAGCCTCTGGAAGATCACTGGAAAATTGTCAAGAGGATTCTACGGTATCTTAAAGGCACTATCTCCTTTGGTCTCTTGTTTCATCCTCCATCTAAACTACAGCCTCTTTCTCTTGTGGATTTTTGTGATGCTGACTGGGGGGATGATCCTGATGACAGAAGGTCAACCTCAGGAGCTTGTCTGTTCTTAGGCTCTAATCCCATCTCTTGGTGGGCAAAGAAGCAATCCTTAGTTGCTCGTTCCAGTGCTGAGGCTGAGTATCGTAGCCTATCACATACTGCTGCTGAAATTCTTTGGGTTCAGTCCTTGTTGAAAGAATTGCAAGTTTCTATCAAGACTCCAGTAATCTATTGTGATAATCAAATTACTGTTACTCTTGCTCACAATCATGTTCTTCACTCAAGAACTAAGCACATGGAGCTTGATGTTTTCTTTGTCAGAGAAAAGGTGCTTGCAAAGTCTCTTATTGTCCAACATATTCCTGGATCCTTACAGGTTGCAGACACCTTCACAAAACCTTTATCTGTTGCTCGCTTCAGTGAACTCAGGGACAAGCTTAAAGTCTTTGATCGCACTCTATTGCTGCATCCTCCTTGAGTTTGACGGGTGCCTATTAGAGATCAAGCCTGCATCACCCGTCCTTCCCTCCGTGAGCTTAAGGGGTGAGTATTAGAATATATGGGAATCAGTTGAAAGTAGTTCAACAACTTTCCTGATTTAGTGAAATCAGTTGTAACTTCAGCAACTGACTTCTATTCTGTAACTGACTCCCTTTCAACTATTGTACTATATAGATCCTATTGTATCTCCTTTATTGACTTAATGAAAAACGATTAGAATATCTTTCTTCTCCCTAGTTCTTTAGCTCTCTGTATTTTCCTTTACACTCAGTTTCGTTTAAGCTGGAAACGGGCTAGAGAATGAATTTTGCAAACCTTTCATGGAGAATCAACATAGGGATTCCAAAGCTGGTTTTTCATAATGTTAGAATTTTTAATAAATAAACCAGAAGATTGAGAATGAAAGGTAAAAGATATGATGAATTCATATTGATTTGTAGTAATTATTATTATTGTACATAGTGATATTAAGGCTGGTACTTGAACTTATTCTCTAGCCAGAAATTCACGCTTAAATATAAGTAAATATGAACTATATTATTTTGCCTAAACCATTATTTTAATCCTGTTTTATATAACGATTTTTTTGTTGTTGAATATATGATTATTATTCTAATCCTTATGCTAATTAGTTTGGTGTGGGTTGTGGTAAGAGTGATTTTTATTTTTATTTTGGTAATGGTAAGAGCGATTCTTCTTTAAGGATAGTTTGAAATGCGCAAGATTCAAAGCGTTATGATCAAAATGCACTTATATTTATAAGGTTGTCTATGTATTCGACCTTATTCTATTGAATTATTAGTAAAATGGAAAATTATACATGAAATTAACTATTTCTATTTATGATATAATAATGAATCAAACTTTAAACAAATGGGCTATCAGCCTATCACTATCTTTATCTTTTTTTAAGGATTTTATATATCAAAGCCTAAGAGTAGTACAATAAAATCTGTTCTTAGCCAAGTATATGATTCATTAAGTGTAACAAAGTTGGCTAGTGAGTCTGCCACTTGATTTCAGATACGTCGATTATAAAAGCAATCAACATCATCGAACCATGAAGCATAGCAACAAATGTCATTCAGAATAGAACCAGTTTTGGCATGACATTCTAAAATCACTATACTTGCAGCCAATTTCCCAGAAGATGCAAGAAATTCTCCCATTTTGGCCTTCACAGCACACCCACCTTCAAGAAAGTTTAGGCAGCAACAAAACCTCTAACCCAACAAATTTGGATAAAATATACTTTGACTTTAGTTTCTTAAAAAATAAATAAATAGAAAGACGAAGAAGCAACGGAGCCAATAAATCAAATTGAATACGCGTTCAGCCAGAATACATCTCCAACTTGTCAGATGATGCTATAGCAATATTATATAATTTAGCACATTCAAAACATGTATGACAACTTTGAATACAGAAATTCATAAGTAGCGTTATAAAGTGGGACACATCCTTAAAGGAACGTGCTTGTCTACAACTTGACTCAAAGAACACGAGGTTCCCTCTCCGTTGTCATAGTTACTACTAGGGGTGTAAATGGGCCAAGTCGGCTTACAGGGGTCTATAGTCTGGCCTGCTCTGGCCTACGAGGTAATTAGAACAGGTCAAGGCTCGTCATTGAGCCTGTTTAGAAACAAGGTCGTAGACTGCAAATAGAATGTCTGGCCTTTTAGCCTCTAGGCCGACCTGTTTAATATTTAAATAAAAAAAATTATATATTTATTTATTTATTCTAAAAGTTAGATAACCTAACCTAATATTTAAGATTTATTTGTTGTCATGAATTTTTATAATCCGTGTTCTTGTTAAAAAATCTGTTGTAAAATTTTAATATTTTAGACCCATGCTAGGAATATTATTTAATTAATGAGATATTTCATTTTTTTAAAATTTAATTTGCAATATGGTAGGCCTAAAAGGCTTCATAGGCCGTGTCGGCTTTTTATTTTTTACTAACGGGACAGGTTTGGACTTTAAATTAAGCCTTTGATAGGCTCGTAGGCCAGATAGGCTCAACTTTTCCGTGTGTAGGCTTAGGCCACGAAGGCCAAAGCCTGGCCTGGCCTAATTACACCCCTAGTTACTACTAATTAAGAGTTATGATTAACCAAATACCATTGCATAAGTGGTAAGCAGCTTGTGTCCCTTGATTAAAGGTCTAGTTTGAGCCCTAAAAATAGAAATATTGATCTTGGGAGAGCCGTCTTCCCTTTGTTTCCGACAATGTTCGAACCAGACTAGTTCTAAGAATAAACTGATTGAGAAGATTAAAAAAAGAGTTTTTTTTTTTTTTTGGAAACATTAAAAAAAGAGAGAGTTCTAGGTAGTTTCCTAGGCCTTACGATAGTTGATTTACTTTCCTAAGGTTTTCTTATTGGCTTTAGAAAATTCAAGATTATAATTGTCATGCTTCGGGAAAAGTGGCTCAACAAAAAAAACTTTATCGTTACCTCGTAAGCAAGCAACTCTAAAAAAAAAAACTTAGGGCATGTTTGGAGCACCTAATAAAGAAGATAGGATAGGATAACTTATCATATCTTATTTTTATCTTTTTTTTGGTGGATCAATAGACTATGATTAATTTATCCTATTATTTCATTTTAATTTTATTCTATCCAATACATAATTTCTTATCCTATAGGAGAGCTGAGTTAGAATTCAATAGAATAGATATTAATATTGGATACCCAATATATCCCCACGCTATCCAATAAATCTCCACATTACCCACTAGGATAGAATACAAATATTTGATACCCAATATATTTCCACGCTACGCAATAAATCTCCACGTTACCCAATATGTTTGTATTTATTGTATTATATTTTATTTTTTATTTTTTCTTTTTCTTTCTCCTTCTACATAATCTTATCAGATTGTTAATCAGGTGCTCATCAAACACAAGACATGATATCGGTTTATCAGCCTCGTATCATATCATACTCTTATCAACCTCATATCATATCCTACCCTTATTCTATCTTTTCCACCAAACGAGCCCTTAAAATAGTTAGGATGAACCGGATGAGATCCACTTAATTTTTTTTTCTCTTCTTTAATTTTACTCTCATCAACTTTTTTGTATGTTGCATAAAATAATTTATCTCATGCAATATAAAAAACAATATTTTCATTAATCATGGTTTGAAGTAATTCATTTGATGGATTCAATGTATGATCCAGTCAATTTTCTGAAGTTCAACTAACTTTTAATGAATCTTCAATTGTAAGTTAAACAAGCATCGCCTACCCCTAGCTAGCATGCTTTAAATCCTCTACTAAAGTTTTTCTATTTTGGGTGGACCTGTAGGGACCATTGTCAAACATTGAACAAGTTTCAGATTTCATGAATGTATGTCACAATGTCCATCTTATACGAAGATTTTTGGCTACCTATGGTGGGAACATTATTATCAAATATAAATCATGCTCAATATATGTGCAGGTTTACCCAATAAGTGAAATGCATGTTATGGTATGATTATAATCACCGCTAGCTCCTTTTCTTTTTTTGTCTGCAAATATATATATATATATATTAAATAAAAATTTAAAGCTCAATATTCCTTTAAAGAAAATTATTTTAAGGTGTTTTCAGTTATTAATTAAATCACGTTCTCTCAAGGAATCCACCTTAGGTAACTTGCTTGCTACAGAAATTAGAACGCATCTCGAACAATTCGACTTCCTCAAAGGATTTTGCAGATAGATACATTTTACTCCCTTTGCTCCAATTGTTATCACAACTCACAAGAAAGCCCCAGCAGATGAATACATATAACTAAATACTTTCTTATTGCAAGGAGAAATAGAACTATAAAATTAGAAAAAGTTTTGTTAAGTTTTACAAATAAAAATATATTTTTATCCTTTAAATTTAACTAAATCAATTGATTCCTTAATATGGTATCAGAGACAACGTGACTGGTTACGAGTTCGATTCCCACCATCCTTATTTTATTAATAAAAATAAATAGTATGAAGTTTCTTAACACAATTGGGCTAGGCCTAATGCATCATCAATCCTTCAAATTCAATAGTTTTGTATGAGAGGGCGCGTTAGAGAAACATAAAAATTATTAATATAGTATCACTCAACAATAGAGGTGGCTGAATGTGTCCTGTCCCGAAGGTCAACCTGCGACACACACGTCAAAATACGGACGGTGTCAATCGGTGGATTAAAATGGATTGTGTAAAAGTTTTTATAAATGGCAATAATTAGGGTCGTATCGTGTCATAGGATGATCGGGTCAACCCGCAAAATCTTTGTTGTCCAAAAATAAAATAAATAAATTGAAATTTTAGTAATTTTGACGTACTCCATTGTAGGTCACGAGTCAATCCGCATATTTTATTCAATTCTTTTTTTATAATTTTAATTTTTTTAGAAAAAAAATCAAATTTTTAATTTTTGCAAGTGGAGTCGTGTGGCCTGCAAAGAACCGTTTAAGATATTGAGTGAGAGAGTTTTTAATAGTTTATAGTATTTTCTGACTTAATTTTTTTTTTCGTAAGAGCCCTTTGAGCTCGAAGCATGGATATTGCATAGGCGCAAATTTTGATTTACCTTGTGCTTCCTTAATTCCATAAGTACGGGGATCTGAATTTTTGATTTACCTTATGCTTACTTAATTCCATAAGTAGGAGTAGGGTAGTAAACGAGCCAGAGGCTTTTCAGGGGTCTTTGGCTCGGCTCGTAAAGGCCTGAGCTCGTTTAATAAAAGCTCGTGTTGGAACCAAACTTGGACTTGTATAAAAGCTCGTTTAATAAAAAGGCATCAGGCTCTAATTCAGAAGTTCGGCCTTAGAGCCTCCCAGGTTAGCCTAGTATATAAATATTTATTTATATTTTTTATACTACTTGTAATAATCCTCTCTCTCATCAATTTATTTCACCCTATTTTATTGGTTTAACAGACTTTTTGAATGATTTTGTTCTATATTATGCTATTTGGATATATATTGAATTTATGTATATTTATGGAATTACTAATGATGTTCTATATTATCCTTCATCCTCCTTCACACAAACAAACCCACAAAAAATCATTTGTTCCACTGTGCACTGCTTGTTTGTGTCAAAAAAAATTTGGCACTTTTTTTTTATAATGCGATAAGATAATATAACCTGTTATCTACCTTCTATCACTTTAATTTTTTTTATTTATTGTAGACTTTGTAAATTATTGCTGCAAATTGGAAGCTAAGGTTTATATCTGGAAATTGATTTTTTGTGAAATTTTGTTCTCTTATTTTTATTCTTTAACATGCTAAGACAGACTTTTATTTTTTGTAAATAAACCAGGCCACAGGCCAATATTATATTCGTGACAGGTAACAGGCTAAGGCCAGTCGGACACGTTTAAATACAGGTTTGGCCCGTCATTAACACCCCTAAGTAGGAGGATCTGATGATTGAATTCGTGACCTTATGGTCCTAAAGTTTTGATATATGTAAATAGGGGTGTTAACGGGTTGAGCTGAGCCGAGCTTGGTCTTAAGAGGCTAAGACTATGTTTAAATATGTGGCTTGTCTTATTTACAAAAAAATAAAAGCCTAGTTTAACATGTTAAAAAAATAAGACAACAAAAATTTAGTCAAACAGAATAAATAATCAACAACACTATTAATTCCATAAATATTCACAAATTCAATATATATCGAAACAGTATAATATAGAACAAAATTATTCAAAAAATCTGTTTAACCAATAAAATGAGACAAAATGAATTAAGAAGAGTGTGAGTTATGACAAGCAGTATAAAAAATATAAAATAAAAATATAAATAAATATACTAAGCTAGCACGAGAGGTTCTATGGCGGAGGGAACTTGAGATCTTTTTATTAAACGAGTTTCTATGCAGGTCTAAACCTGGTTCCAACAATCAATTTTAGAGATGTATGCTCAAGAAAACGTGTGAGACACATATTCTCTCACTTCCCTCGCAATCACATCTCGCAAAGCATCCCAAAACCCCGCCGGCACACCCTCCGGCGAAACTCTTCGCTGCTCCGCCACCATCTCCTCCCCGACACCCTTACCGGTCCCCGGAGTCGCCAGTGTCAACTTGGTCAACGGGTCATCTTCCAATGGTACAGATCCCGGAGAAGCATCCCTGACGACGTCTTCCACAGCAGCAGAAGCAGCAACAACAGAACGACGCCGTTTAAGGGAGGAGTTCCAATGATTCTTGATAGCATTATCGGTTCGACCCGGTAATAACCGGGCAATGGTGGCCCACCTGTTACCGTATTGGGCATGTGCGGCTAAGATGATGTCATCCTCTTGCTGCGAGAAGTGTCGGTGCTCCACCGTGGGGCTAAGCTGGTTACACCACCGAAGCCTGCAGGACTTGCTGGACCTATCCTTTATGCAATGGCTTATCAAGGACCAGTTTCGGGGCCCGTGTTTTTCCACGAGTCGGGTCAGGACCAGATCTTCTTCAGCACTCCATGGGCCTTTGATTCTGCCCGGTTTGTTTCGTGGGGTGGACTCTGAAGTGGAGGAATCCGAACAAGAAGTGGAGGCGTAGCCACTGTTCATTGCTTCCATTCTGATTCACAATCTTAGTTTTTTTTTTTTCTTTTTTTTTTTGAGTGAGACAGAGTGTGGCTTAGGAAGGTTATAGGGTGTGGTTGGTTAATTGAGATGAGTGATATATGTTTAGGATTATATATAGAGAGAAGAGCGTTTTTTGAACATTATTTGAATGACAATGAGGTTTCCACGAAATTGGGTTTTGTATACTTTGATGTATGTGAGGGTCTCTAACTATAACGGGTGTGGATGTAATAATTATAAGATGTGAGAGTATCTTAATTGTTTATGAGCAAATTAATGATAATGAAACATGAGAGAGAAAATATATTAAGATATAGATTGATAAAATTATTAATGTTGATTTCTCCGTAAATAAATAGAATCTTCTCATATTAGGTTCATGTAACCAATTGGATATAGGTTCAACTCGGTATAAATTGGGTGACTCATTTTTGCTAGCAACCCTTATCACTAGGCTACTTTAATATTAAAAGACACTTATTATTATATAAATTATATAATTCTATAAAGGATTTTATTATCCTCCTTTTACCTAAGATACTTATCTTATATTATAGAGAGAAGAGGGGTGTGTCCCACCATTACAAGAAAAAAGAAGAAAAAAAAAAATATGAGGTGCGAAAATCGAAGTGACAGATTAGGAGAGAAGTTATCTTATATAAAAGGAGAGTAATATTTCTCTTCTATATAAATGCAGTTTAGAGAATAAGGTAGAATCCTTAGAAAAAAATTGATCACGAAGTAAGTTATAGATAGGTATTGTATAGTCGCCTGTACTGTATGACTCTCTCTCCTCCTAATACCAGAAAAAATTTAACATGCTCCAGGCCCACCATTTATTCAATGGTCCATTTTCTATAAATAGAAATTTTTCTTCCATTTCTATCATTTTCTTTTTGATTTTTTTCCCCTCCGTCCCTCATTCTTTTCTATTTTTGGGAGGGACTGTAAAAATATTTGTGTCTCATGTGTAATGTGTGTCAATTGATTTAATTAATAATAAAAGAGACTTTATGGTAATTGACGTTTCTCATTAATGGTAATTGATGTTTTGACGTTTTACATTATGGTAATGTTTCGTATTAAAGGTAATTGATGTTTTGACGTTTTTCATTATGGTAACATTTTGCATTAATGGTAATTGGCGTTTTGCATTAATGGTAATTGACGTTTCGCATTAATGGTAATTGACGTTTCACATTAATAGTAATTGATGTTTTGATATTTTATTTTTGAGAATACAGGAAGTTATTTGTAACTCTGTAACTAGTGACATGGTTCAGTTATATAAAGAGAAAAATGATTAGTCTCTGATTATGATTATTTCTCAGAATCTCTCTTCATGATTTGCCTATAAAAGTTGTATCAGATCCCTGTCATAGACGATACAAGAAAAGTAGAGAGTCAAGACTCTGAGAAATGATTTTTCATCATCAAAGTTCTTCCGCACTAATAGAGAAATGTACACTCTTATGTGAAAATCATGATCTCTAAAGATCTTGTATCGTGTTCTTGAATGTAGAATATTGAACATGAATTATTGAATTGCTGATGACTTACTTCCACGTGGCATCAAAGCATGTGTTTAAGAGTTTGTGATTTTCCATAAACAATTATGTATGATCTCTTAATTCATGAAAATATGGGGTTTTACTGAAAGTTTTAATCACCATGATTGATGATTCCTCTGAATCTCATTATTGAAAATTTTTATGGGAAAAGAATGGGAACAAAATCCATGTTGTGTTGTTAAATAATGATCAAATACTACACCTTATGAAAACATGATGATAGATTACTGTGTTGCTTTTACTGATATGGTGTTCGTCTCTTACGGTTTCTGTAAATTTTACTGTTTCTATACGATTTCATTTTCTGAAATGTGGCGCAAACTCGCGTTGTCTTGCCGCAACCCTACCCGCGCCAACTCACTAGAAGACGTATGGGAACATTGGCACAGACCCGCGCCGTTATGGCGAGGGGTTCTATTCTGTGTGGTGAGGGGTCACAGGTCTGTCGATCATGGGCGATGGTGTTGCTCAGTTATGTGAAGAAGGTGAGAGACTGAACTTTAACACCGCCACATCTTTCGGTGCTTGTTTGGCCGATGAAGCTCCAGACTTAGCCTTGGGCTGAGGAGACGACGGACCAAAGTAGGCAGTGCAGGCGACAATGTCGATGAGTCTTTGCACATCTGCTCGATCTTCATATCGTAATCCTTTGCATGTGCATAATTTGAAAGAGGGTTATGGTGGAGAAGAAAGTGGAAAGAAGAAGAAAAAGGATAGAAGAGTTTAAATAAAAAAAAAGGAATATGAAAAGGGATTAATCTAATATATCAACTCCTTATCAAGCATAATTTCACCCCTAAGCCTGATTAAATTATATATTATTTTAATGTATTAAAGAATTTTGTTGTATAAGTTTATATTATATGATGATCACAATGTCATAAAGTATAATATAAACTTACATTATCAAGACCTTATACATCGTAGCAAATAGGGTGAAAATTTGTTCTAAGCTTGTAGTTAAATCTAAAAAATAATTATCATAAAAATACTAAATATATAAAGTATTTTCACTTTTAAAGAAGAATTTTTCCTAGTTCCTTTCTTATATTTGTAAAAGATTCTTTAACTCTTGATAAACAAAATAAATGATTTTTTGGATAACAGAGGAAAATAAAACAAACAACAGTTACAGATACAAAGTCCTTGGCGCAACTGTGCTCCAAGTAGGGGTGTAAATAGGTCAGGGCAGACAAGGCTTTGGCCTTCCTGGCCTAGGCCTCCATAACAAAATGGTCGGCCTATCTGGCCTACGAGCCTATCGAAGGCTTATTATAAAGGCCAAGCCTGCCCTGTTATTTAAAAAGGAAAGACCTACATGGCCTATGAGACCTTTTAGGCCTACCATATTGCAAATAAAATAAAAATAAAATATCTCATTAATTAAACAATATTTCCAGTATGGGTCCAAATTATAAAAAGTCTATGACAATTTTTTTTAACAAGAACACAGATTATAAAAATTCATGACAACAAAGATTGAATTTTTCTTAGCACATCACAATCTTCAAGTGAGTCTTTCAGCTTAATTATTCCCACTATATTTTCGAACGTGCAAGTAAAAAATCAGAAAATCAAATTAGTTATGCATTTCACTATGTTTACATTATGAATTGCAATATATAACATTTTCAAATGAGTTGTTAAAGAAGCAATTTATACCTTTTGTTTTTTTCATCAAATCATATTTATTTCATAACAATATTTCCTCGATTAAATTAATGCTTCGACAGTCTCCTCGACTAAATTAGCACAATAATATTATATATAATATTATATATATATAGAATATATAATATTATATAAAAAACAATTTTTTTATTTAAAAATTGAAACAGGCCGGCCTACAGGCTAAAAGGCCAGGTTTTTTTAATTTGGTCTACGGCCTTGTTTTTAAATAGGCTCGCGTACAAGCCTTTACCTGGTCTAATTACTTCGAATGCCGGGCCGGGCCAGGCTTTTCATAGGCCAGGCCGTAGGTCCCTGTAGGCCGGTCTGACCCATTTACACCCCTACCTCCAAGGTCCTTTAGGACTAGATCTTCACAACAGCAGGGGGAGTTTTGAACCAGATAGTTTCCCACCCTTTAGCTTTGACATGAGTAGCCAGCCAATCTGCTACCTTGTTTCCTTCTCTGTGAGTATGCTTTACTTCCACCCTCCAAGGTCCATCTATAAACTCCCTAAATCTTCTGATCAGATTCTGGTTCAAGTGCTCAACAGGGGAATCTTCTTTATTTGTTACTAGCTAGATAGCAAGAAGAGAATCTCCTTCCAGAATCACTTATCTAGCATAATGGTTCCAAGCCCACTAAAGACAAGTGAGGAAGCCCCAAAGCTCGGACATTAGGACAATTCCTAAGCCAAAATATTATATATATATATATATATATATATATACACACACACACACACACTAGGGAGTGTGTGACCAATTCCTTATATTCTCTGTTTAACAAACTCGTCTTTGTATAGTTATAGTTAAGATCAATGGATTTACTGATGATATAAAATGATGAGTTAGAGGTGGCAAAATGGACTCAGCCCGAAGGGTCGACCCTCCCGCTGACGATACGTTTTCATATTCTTCACCAAATTATTGTTGGTAGAGTTGAAGCATTATTGATATTACCACATAACTTCAACTATGAAATATTTGTTAGATTACTAAACGTACTAACTCAAATATTTTCTAACTATTCATCTAATATATGTCACAACTACAGAAAACATAGATACATAGTAATCTAGATGCAAATATAAGAACTTTTTTGTGTGTGGACAAATATGAAAACCTATTATATGCTGATATAAAATAATGATAGTTTGAGGTGACAACCATCCCGCCCACTAACACTTTTTCTCCTGATATCTATTATCTAACAAATCCATTTTTGTGTGGCTAAGATAATTGGATTTACTATTGTAAATATTTTAGAAACAAACATCTAAATAAAATGAACAATCATATTGTGATAAATGAAAGTCCATCTAAACAAAATGAATAATCAGTACAACATTATAATAATTAAATAATTTTTTCATAAAAACTAAAACGCATAAAATGTAGCTTAAATATTTTCTAAAATGCTTAAAAAATAACTTCTAATTTTTTAACTTGCAATCGTTTGGAAAAATGAGTAATACTTAATTTTGAAGGAGTTTTTTATGTAGGGTGTTGATTTAGAACATTATACAGGAGAACTTAACGTTCTTAATAAAAAGTCCATGTTATTTAAGGTCAACATAAAAAACAATTTAGAGTCATATAATGAGGAAAGATATCAAGTTTCAAGAGTTTGAAGCAGCGAAGCTATTGTCACCTCATTCCTTATGTCTTTGGTGGACCAAATGTATGTTGTTTTTCTTAATTTATCATCGTGGGTTCTTTATATTGTTACAAATGTTTAACACGTGATTAGAAAAATTACAAGATGAAGCAATCTTCGATCATGCTACCGACAATGATGTTGTATCGTCGGACACGGGAAAAGCTGCGGTATGTATTAAAATTATTATTAATATCGCAGATAATCAATAAAAAATACTTCAAAATTATTTTTTATTCATACAATTTTTATTTCTAACCAGAATGTTGAGAGTCAAAGCTGTGAGACTACCGTTGATGCTGAAATTTCCCTGTCTTTGTTGACACCTTCTGTGAATTTTACTGATTCTGTTGAAGACACATCTAATAGTTTGACTGTGCGTCCTCTTAAGAAGATTAAATTGGAGATGGAGTTAAGTACTCGACTATTTATTTCAAACAAAATTGAAGATATTGATACTTGATATGATAATAGTTGTGTTACAAATAGGGGTGATAATAAGGCCAGGGCGGGCCGTTTACGTTAACCTTTTTCACCGTCCCTAACCCACTAACCTAGCAAACGCAGACCCAACATATTTGTCTCCATTTCTACCTTTCCTTGTTCGAGGCTCTTTTCTCCTCAATGACCATGATTTGTGGTGATTGATGGCAGTGTTAACATATTAGGATGGTTAATCTGCTTCAAGATGAAAATATCATACATGAGACTCTCCTGCAACTTCTTATTGAGGCGAAGCGTGGCGATCTCCTTTATCGCTACTTCGGTTCCGTGCACCTTGTGCCTACCGTGCCACACCACCGAGAACGACCCTGCGCCGATTTGCTTCCCGATGAAGTAGTCTCCGACCACCCTGCTCCGCCCCGTCGACATCGCCATCGTCGAATTCGAAACCCTAGAAGTTGAAAAGAGCAAGAAGAAGAGGAATCTGAACCCAGAAAACCAGCTCCGAATACCCGACTCGTGAAAATGGATATTTAGGGAGATTCAGATGAAGGCCCCCTTTTGATTTTGGAAATCTCTTTGTGTTTTTGATTGTTTGTTTTTTTTGATGAGGACTTATCATTATTCAAAATGATTTGTGGTGATTTGTGCAGCAAGGATGAGAATGACAAGAAATGAAAAGAAAAGAAAAAGTAAGGTTGATGGGTTGGGTTCAAACCTAGAATGTGGACGAAAATGCTAGAAGGAAAAGCAAGGACATAAAGTAAAGGCGGTGGTTGTTATTCTGACTTTTTTTTTTTTTGGTAAATAATTATTCTGACTTTTTAATATTAATATATTTTTTATTATAAAAGAAACAACCATTATTTTCTTTCAAAAAAATTCATATCAGTGCTGACAGTGCATGATTAATGGGTTAAATACTACTTCAAATTGGAAGCTAAAGTTTTTATTTTTAATAAATAAATTAGACCACATGCTTAAGACAGGTTTTTAATTTTTGTAAATAAATCAGGTCACATGCCAATATTATATTCGTAACAGGTAACAGGCCAAGGCCGGTCTGATACGTTTAAATACAGGCTTGGCTCGTTAATATCAAAGCTCGGCTCGGCTCGGCCCTTTAACACCCCTAGTTACAAATAGTACCTTTAACATCGTCTACAATGAAGTATTTCAAAGATTAGTGAGTTGATTTGATGCTGTTTAGGCACATTTGTTCCAATGTAAGCAAAAAATATGACTCATACATGCCTATTTGGTTAAGTTGCTTTCAAATCCCTTTCAGACAACATTTTTTGGGTTCTAAAAAAAAATTAATCCATTTTTTCCTGACTATTACTTCTTTGTGTTAAGATATTATTATAACCTATTTAAGGAGTATTTGCATTTTGTATCGCAAGCATAAATGTGATGGTAGAAGATGATGTATCTGGTAATGCATAATCATTGGAAATCATATATTTGGTATGTGTTGAACTCATCTCTTCAATAATTGCAACAGAATGACATTGAATTAATAATGTTTTATTATTATATGTATAAGTTGATTTTTAATTCCATATTTGCTTGGTCTAATTGTTACTTTGATTTAATTGGTGGCTATTATAGTTAGCAACAAGTTATATGCCATTTTTTTTAAGCCATCCCCATCTTAACATAGTCTACTATGTTATATTTATTTTTTACATAACTCATCAAGTAGATAACTCTATATTTGATTTGCATAATAATTGGTCACTCTGAATTAGGGGTGGCAAATCGTGTTCGTGGGTCTTTCGACCTGTGAATTCAACCCGAACACGACCCGATTAATTATTAGTGTTTCAACCCGAACACGTGGTTGACACGACACGACCCGAAAAATCTTGTAATATAAGTGTGATCCGTTTATTACACGACTCGCCCCAAAAAAGCACCAAATCTGATTGCAATATAACAAAAAAAAAAATCTTCAATAAAAAGAAACCTAGAGTGTATATTTTTTTTTATATAATTCAAAAAAATTACCATAATAACCTTGAAAAAATAAAAAAATTTATATTTGCGGGTCAGAGCGGGTTCACGGGTTGACCCGTGACCCGACACGAATATTTTCGTGTTATATTTTTCCAACCCGAACACGACCCATTTATTAAACGGGTTGACCCGAATACGAAAATTTCGTGTCGGGTCCGGGTTGGGTTGGCGGGTCGTGTCTTAAATTGCCACCCCTACTCTGAATAACATATTTGTGTTTGTGGTTAATATTTGCAAATTTTGTATCAATGTTGAAGTTTAGGGGTGTTCGCGGTCTGGATTGGATCGGCTTTAGAAGCAAAAATCATCCGATCCAATCCATTTGGTATGATTTTTTTTTCAAATCTGATCCGGTCCAATCCAATTTTTTTCGATTCGGATTGGATCGGTTTTCGATTTTTTGAAAATCATAAAATTTATTTCATGATTATTGTGCAAATAATATCTTTTGTATATATTAGCTTTGTAATTTTTTTTTTTGAAATTCAAAAGCATTAGTAAACTATAATATAGTTTTTTTGGGCAATGAGATATGAAGCTCTACAAAGATAAAATTTTGTTAATGAGATGTGATTAGATTTTTTTTTTGAATTTAGTTGATGGGTTAATGGGTCTTAGATTTAGAAATTTTGGGCTATGATTGGGGAAATACCCAAGTAGATAAATGGTAAGGTTGAAGAATAATTGAATCGGTTTGGATTGGATCAGTTTTCATCAACCCATCCAAAAACCGATCTAATCCAATTAAAATTTGCGGGTTTTTTCGATTTTCATTTTTTCGGTTTTCGCTTTATTAGGTTATCGGTATTTCGTTTCGGTCATCGTAGTTTCAATCAGATTGTATCGGTTGATGAACACCCCTAGTAGTTTTTTCCACCTGAAAAATAGAACAAAATAGCAACACAGCTTTTTGTAAATATAAAATTTGCATTGCGATTAACCAACTACGGCGGCTAACAAATTTTTTGATCTTTTTCCCTGTGCATACTAGTTCATACTAATTTAAAACTGTTATTATCAATTAAAAAATATAATTAAATAATATACAATGATAATATTTCTATTATTCTAGTTTGATTTAGTTTTATAAATTTGGTCCTTTGGTTTCCCCCTACCTCGGCTAACTCAGAGAAATAGAGATTATTATTTTAAAGGCAAGTAGTAGTACTAATAAAAAAGAAAGTTACACAAACTTCACGCACTTATTTGTTTAGGGGCTTTTTTAGTGTTTTTCTCTTTTTCAACTCTTAATTAAAAATAATTGTGTATGTAAAATGACATTTTTTAAAGGAAAAATGTTTGTAATTTTAAATAACATAATTTTGTATTTTTTAAAAAAAAATCATGTTATTTTAATGTGTTTTTGCATTCTTTCTCCTCCACTTTTTTTTTCCTAATTTTATAAAAATGTAAAAAAAATACCAAAAAAATACTAAACAACATAATAATTTTTTTTTTTTTTGCATTACTAAACAACATAATTTCAATAAAAATGACACGAAGATATATCATTTAAAATCACAAACAGCCAACTTTTTTTAAATAACTTTTCTTCATTTTAAAATCAAATTTTATACTCGATGGTCAACATGCATGTTTCAATTTTTAAATATAAAATTCAGAAAAAGGGCAGCGAGGTTGAAAAGCCTTTTTGACTGCTCTAGTCTTCACATACAGCTGTGATGTAAAAGGGAAGCAATATATAAATTCAAACAGCTGTAATGTGAAACAGTAAGTGAAACTCTTGCCCTCCCGATCAAATCAATAATGAAGGTTGAAGGGCCATCAACAAAAGGAAAGTTTCTATTGTGATTTTGAAAACACATGCATAAAAGCCTTTTTGCGTTTAATGTATAGCACTAGGAAGTTTCCACTCCCAGCCTGTAAGAATCTCACGTGACTCAACTATAATTATTATGTTACTTTTTTAGTCACTAAATCTGTTATTCAACATGGCTTTAATCTTTGTGAATATACATGACTTATCTATATTTATTCCCAAAATAATGTTATTTTGGATTAAAAATTAAGAGATTATAATAAAAAAGACTATTATAACCCTGAAATAAATTATAATTACAAAAACACCTTAATTTCCACCTCAAAATGACGTCGTTTTGGGCTCACTGTAGATAAATTATCTACATTGACGGGAGAAAAAATGAATCCTTATTTAATATATTAAAATATTGTTAACGGTAGGTGTATTTTGAAAATAATTTGAATGTATATATAATAAATTGTGCAAAAAATAAGAATTTTTTTTTTATTTTACGATAAGTTTGATTCCCTACTTTCTCTTGCATTGCGATTTGTTTATAAAAAAAATATTTGTATAGATCATATTTATATAAGTTAAATAAACTAAACTAATCAATAAAAATACATTATCATTAGCAATAACGATTGGAGTCTGATCCCTTTAATCATAAATTTTGAGTTTCTCAAATAACTTTCGGATACACCACCCCAAAAGTTAGCTCAATGTGGAAGTGCCCAAGATTTTATAAACTTCAAGTTAGTTGCCCATACAACCAATGTGTGACTATATATCTTAACACGCCCCCTCACACTAGAGTCCACTGTCACTGTGTTTGAAGGATGAACAATATACAAGCTCACCTACATGTGGAAATTTCACTACAAAAAAGTGAGAGTTGGTAAGATTTCGAATGCTCTGATACCATGTCAAAGAACCTTGGGATACACCATCCCAAAAGTTAGTTCAAATGGGGGAGTGCCCAAGGCCTTATAAAGGCCACATTAGTTATTTATACAACCAATGTGAGACTATATATCTCAACAGAATTGAAGCCCTAAAAATAAAAAATAATGTTGAGAGAACCGCTTCTACTAGTATGGGTCCAACGATGTTTAAACGGGATATGACCAGGTTGAGTAACAAAAAATACATTATCACTTTGGGATATTAAATAAGTTGTGAATCTTTCTTAAATAAAAAAAATTGCATATTTTAGAGTGAAAATCTTTATTTAAAAGTTAATGGATTAGGATTTCGATTAGTTATATATATTTGAGGTAAGTATCTCTTGTTTAGACGACATCAAATTTAAGAATGACATTAAAATACAAAAAAATTAACGTTTAAGATGTAAATAGAATATATATATAGAACTAAATCAAAACTTTGATAAAATATTGCCATCTAAAAAAAAATTAACCTTTGAAATAATAAGTTAGTTTATTTCACTTTTTTACTATGCATAAGTTTATTTTCATAATTTTCTTTTTGTACTTACATTGAAAATTATTTTTACATCTTTTTGTATTTTTTAGGAAAAAATTTAGATAAAGTCCCTTAAGTATTTGTGACGTATTTTTCAATAAAAATATATCACGTGTATTACTTTTTTTTTTTTTTTTGATAAACACGTGTATTACTTTTTAGAGAAGGGTTATACTTATAATTTTTTTTTACAACCTCTTATAACCATATCTTAACACCGTTGATTTCCGCCAATCAACGGTTATGATTTTTGCAAATTAAACTCATTAATTAATTATTAATTTCAATAAATGATAACCGTTGATTTACGAAAATCAATGATGTTAAGATATGATTGTAAGACGTTGTAAAAAAAAGGTTGTAAGTATAACCTCCCTCTACTTTTTAACTACCACATTCTTATTTTTAGAATTTTCATAGTTGAAATATAAACATATAATACATTTATCAGTTGAGAAAAATGTTTGTCCTTTTAAATAACACAACTTGTGATTTATCAAAAAAAATAAATAATAATAACACAACTTGTGTCATTTCACCCTCACAAAGAGGTGAGACCCACACCTTTTATATTTTTTTATCCACTCTCTCTCCTCCTTTATCTATATCTTTCTCTTACTTAAAATGACACAACTTTATATCCTTTAAAATGATACACACTTTTACCTTATAAGTTATAACATTTTTATTAAAGAATTGCATCGCAAGCACTTAAAAACTTGAAGTAGCATTTTACTTTTAATCTAGAATATAAAATATTTTGGAATTCTTTCTATAAGATTATTTCTTTCAGAGATTCCATATTTTTTTTTTGGTAAACAAGAGATTCCATATTAATACTTGATATAATGGGACATTAGATAACATTTATATTAACATAAAGTTTTTATTTTTAGATTATCAAATCAATATTTAATATGATAGGACATTTAATATATGGGTTCACTTTTTTCTACAGAGCCAAAATGACGTCGTTTTGAGGCGAAAATCAAGGTATTTTTTTAATTATAATTTATTTCAAGGTTATAATAGTCTTTTTTATTATAATTTTTTAATTTTTCAACCCAAAATAACGTCGTTTTGGAAGCGAATGTAGATAACTTATTTACCTTCACTTTAGAAACATTAAAGGCTTAATATATTGTATTTAAATTAATAAATTTTAGTATTAAACATATATTGACAATAAGAGGTAATTATATAATTCACATAATTTTTTTTTGGAAATAAAATTTGTATAATAAAGTGATATATATTTAGGGATTAATATTTTCTCTGTTATAAGAAATAATTTTATATCATATCATATATACACATAAAATTGTGTAGGGCTCATTTTTTTTCCTCTTCTCTTCACATGGCCCCAAATGGGTTTTATACACTTTTATTAGGGTTGGCAAAAACGAGCCAACCCGCCAAAAATGAGCTGGTTGGGTTGGCAAAAATGAGCTGCCAACCTGAGCCAACTCGACTCGATTCAGCTCGTGAAAAAATAAGCCAGCTCGTGGGTTGAGTTTTTTTTTAAAAAAATACAAAATATAATATACAAAAATAGACAAAACCCACACATGATGTCACCATTTTTCTTCCTTCTCTAAATCTAAGTCCCTAATCTTCTTCATCTATGCCATTTTTATATTGTTAGGCTGTGCTGGCTCTGTTTGGTTCAAATATCTTACCCACCTGGAAGCAAGTGGTTCTGATTGTTTCTTAATATTGACGCAAATTTGTTGTGAAGAAAATTCGAAAATAAAATATTTTGCTTTTATTTCTCATTTTGTAACCATTTGTTTAAGCTGATGGAAGTCACACAGCTGGTGTATTAATACTACAAGGTCATTTAAATAGGCTAAAAACGAGCCAATCTGGGAGCAATTTTCGAGCCAACGCGCGAGCTAATTCTCGAGCCTATTTTTCAAGCCAACACACAAGCCATATTTTTGAGCCACCCGTGAGCCAACCCTAACCCGACTCGGGTCGGGTTGGGTTTCCTGTCTCTTTTTTTTTTTTTGAGCCAACCCTAACCCGGCTCTTTTTTTCGGGTTCCATGCGGGTTGGGTCAGGACGGGCCGAATAGGCCCATTTTACCAACCCTAATTTTATGTGTGTGTAAAAGATAGCTTTATTTCCTATAACATGATAAATATTAATTCCTTATATTTAATCACATATTATTTACAAAATACATGGAAGTTGCCCACGTGACTTAATTGAGTGGTTTTGGAGACTCGTTCTAGATCTTGATAATACAAACAAATAGCTGGCATCGTTGGATTACGATTACTATTTTATTGAGTTTAATATAAATATTTGGGATATTTTATGTTTCTTTTGCAAAATTTATGAATATTATAAGTTTAGATTCATTTTTTGTTAAATTATTGAATATTAAATATAATATACACTACATAAATTAAAAATATTATTTAATATTAAAACGTGTCCTAACGTGTCAAATCTAACATTTTTTAGAATTGACGTGTCTGAATATCGTGTCGTATCGTGTCACGTGTCCCGTTTCAGTATCGGTGCTATATAGTCGATTCCTAAGGCATGAAGTTCTTGTGGGCGTTTTGACTGAAACAATTAAAATAAATAATCATATGAATGGTTTAATTTTTTTTGGCAAATTATTCGCACATCTAATGCAAATGAGGATGAGGAGTGTGTATGTTTAACTCAAGTATTATGGTAATGCAAAATTTTGCGCAACATAAGATGTATATCTTGACAGTACACATTTAAGTTATGCATGTTTTTTATGCACGTCTTACAAAGTGCGACACATGATAAATTTTTTTTTTTTTTACACAAATCGTATATGAAATGATACACAACTTGAATGCTTATCCTTCTAATGTGTGTTTTATTCACATTGAATTAGTAAATAATTTTTTTCAAAATTAAACCGGTGATATGATTGATTTTTTGCATTGCATTGATAAAAAAAAGTCACTTCTTGTGTCTTGCCGAGAATAGTAGGATTAGTATAAGAAACTCAGCACAAACTCTTTACTTTGTTTTGGTGGTCATAATCAATTTTGGAGGAGGAGAGTTAAGGAAGAGGATTAACTTAAGAAAAGATGTGTGAAGGAAAGGAAGAAAGTGTTTAGTATTTTTAACTTGGGATTTGATTTTCTCATGTTACATGAGAATTCAATTATCATGTTGTGACTCAACTAGTGGTGGACCCCATATTTATTAGAAAAAGAAAAAGAAAAGAAAAGTTTTGCACGCAAATCAAATTGTCACTAACATGAGAATTGAATTCTCACATAACATGATAAAATGTTTTCCCTTTTAACTTCTAAGGAAAGTTGTGGAAGGGACACAAAATATAAATTCTTAGACTTTTGTCCTTATTTTATCATTTGTTTTGTTTTGTTCGACGATTATTTTTAAAATACGAATCTAGTACTTTTATACTATCTTATTTTTTATTTTTTTTGTAACAAATTAAACGCGCCAATGCACCATAACATATAGTTGTATGGTTCTGGATGTGCCGCGTAGGATGGTTGCATGGTGTGGCCTGAAATTTGGAGCACGATTATATTTTCCTTCAGATTTCAAGTCCTCTGACGAAAGATTGAGATTCCATAGGGTGGAACCCATGGTTTTGTCCCCTTCCAACCCGTTTGTCGGTTGGGTAATTGGTCCTACCCGATTTCACGTGTGGTCAACTGTTGATGGAATGGTCAACCAACCTGCTCGTTGATTTTTGCTTTGTTGGTTAGTGCCACCGTCTTCTCCATCTCCCTTCTCGAAAATTTCTTTGGGTGCTACGGATGCATTGTAAATTTGGAGCATTTTTCACTCATATTGTGATACGTATCTTATTTTTGTCAAATTAATAATAAATAATTTATTTTAAAATTGAGAAAGAAATAATGATTTAATATAAAGTAAGACACATATCACAATATAAATAGAAGATGCATCGAATTTTCAGTATATTTGTAATACCAAAATATTCTCATCCCTTCTCATTATCTCTTTTCTTGATTGCATTGGCAATGGAATCAACTATTTCCTAATGGGATAACGTACGGTACCCTCCCATTAAACAGTACACTCAAAATTGTTGTGGTTCTTATTTAATAACAAGTGCCATCACATGCATGATGCATCTATTTGGTGGTTGCCAACGTCATATATCAGATAATTACTATCGAAACAAAGGAAAAAAAAAGTACTCTTAAAGACGTATCTTTTTTATTTTTAATATTGTATATTATGAATAGTATATAATTATAATATATTTTTTTCTTCTCAATTACTTCAGCTGACGTTGAGAGAAAAAAAAAAATTTTATTTTTAATTATATATTATCCATACTTCATAATATAAAAAATTAAAAGAATACAATTTATGTATTTGAAAATTACACACTTGATCCCAAGACAAATTGAACATGTGTTTATTATGTGTCAGATGTCTTTGTTTGTGTATTTGGTATGAAAAATGGCAAAGTCGAATGAAAATTGAAAATAGTATTCACATGAAAATTGAGATACTCAGTGTCCGAAGTAGTCAGCACCATATATTAATTATCAATTAGCCGTCACGGGAAAAATTATTGCATTTTTTTTGGTTGTTGTGAAAATTGCATGATGTTAAGTAGGTAAGGTTGTGTTTCTTTTATCGATTTTATAAGAGTTATGTTGTAGGAAAAGAGATTGTGTTATGTTATAGAGATTCGTTTTGCATGCCAGAGTTTTTTCTATTTTTTTGCTGCGGGTCTCATAAAATATTGTGTGTTTAGGAAATTTGTTGTGGTCATGTTAAATGATAGATAATATAACCTTTTTTTATTTATGTTTTATTTTTTTAATTTTAATTAATGATAAAGTTCTTTACATATATATATATATATATATATATATATATATATATATATATATATATATATATATATATAGGGAAAAGTGGTTATCATTTTAAATAACACAACTTATATCCTTTCACTCTCACAAAGAAGTGAGACTCACATTTTTATTTTTTTTATCAACCATCTCTCCTCCTTTATCTATCTCTTTCTCTCTCTTAAAATGACCTAACTTTACATCATTTGAAATGACATACACTTTACTCCTATATATTTTTGGATTTTATAAGAGTTATGTTGTAGGAAAATGATTATGTATGTTATAGAGATTCGTTTTGCGTACCGGAGTTTTTATTTTTTTTTGCTGCGGGCCCCATAAAATGTTGTGTGTGTAGGAATTTTTTTATGGTCATGTTAAAAGATTGATGATAAACCCTATATTTTTATATGAGGGAGGATATTCTAACTACCAAAATTTTCTACTACTAACTTATTACCTATCTAATCACCATTGAATCAAAGAGGGAGAATGCTAAAAAGTTTTTAAAAAAGAGAAAAAGTTGATCCAACGGTAATTAGATAGGTAGTGAGATGGTAGTAGAAGATTTTGGTAGTAAGAATATTCCTCCTCTTTTTATATATAAATCATGATCCTCTTATACCGACGTAAGACTTTTAGTTTTATGCTACATCTTGACCATTAATCTTATTTCAATCAAACGGTAAAGTAAGCATGTGACTTCCTCTCTCTTCCATAATTTAGTTTTTTTCCTTGCTTTTCTTCAAGATGTTGCAGCTTCTTCACATAATAAGTTAATAACACTTCCACACCCACCAAAGCTCCTCCCCCTAAACCTCTCCACCGGCGGCCTTTTTTGTGAGCTGGAGTTGGGGTCGCTAGGCTTATAATGAGAAAAGAAATTTTCATTTTCAGGAATTTACAAGTTAGGCTTTATGGGTTTCTAAAAGACCCTCAATATGTGCTGGAATTCCAGATTTTTTTGAGTTGGGTGATGTGGCTATTGATTTGTCATTTTCGCCCACTAAAAGAGGCAACTTTGTGAACATTGGAATGCATCTGTCATTTTCATTAATGCTAATGGCTCCTGAAGGTTCTATGGAATTATTAATTTTTAACTTCTTCAAGATTAACCCATTTTTTTGAATATGGTAGGAAATATGGCCACATTTATTTTGAAATTATTTTGGAATTAATTGCATTTCATTATCTTGTATTGTCGAAATAACTTTCACCATAGAAAATAGTCATATTACTCCTTTCTTGATGATTTCGTAGGGACCAATCATACTTTCTCATGACAGAGTTGGGTTTTTTTTTCTTCTCTTTTTTAATTCCACGTTATTAATTGATAAAGGATGCAATCTTTGATCCCAACTTGAGGTTAATTTATTAATATAGTATGGATTCATTCTGACTTGCGACATTTTCCGGTGGGGATACTAATAATATTGTAGAATATGAAAATCTTAAAGTAATCACTTCCAACATGATTAAGAGTTGTTCTCCAAAATAAAACTACGGTTTCATATAATTTTATTGGGGCTTAGAATTGTTGATTGAGTGTTTACTATAATAATACTTCTGATTGGTTATAATGTAGATTATTTTTAAAAACCTCTAATTCTCAAGAGATGAGTTTCCTTGACACCAAGAATATTTACTAGTTCGTGACATTTGCAGCATGTTCTGTAAGGTAAAAATAATGGCAAATAAAGGTCATTGAGGAGCGAACTTGAAGGAGAAGGCAATGCAAATTATTTTGTCCACACATTTTTCTCTAGTAGCCTCTCATCAATTAGAAATCTGGCCATCCCAAGTCTTTTGAACATATTAAAAACCAAGAAATTAATTTGTATGTCTATAAAGTAAAGGTTTTCATTTTGTCCTTTAACATGACACACCAAAGTTTCCTACACACATAACATTTTGTGGGGCACACACTTTTTAAAACAAAAAACAAAAAATAAAAATTAAGGGACGCAAAACGAATCTTTATAACATTACACAATCACTTTTCCTACGACGTAACTCTTATAAAACCCATAAACTATTCATGAAATGTACGCCTTTGTCCTAAAGTCGTTGCCTGGTTCTTTATATTCTCAAAGCTTCCCATTGTTAAATCTAGCTTAAATTTGTATTCCCGTTAAATAGTTATTTCTTTTGTTTGATTGTATCCATAGTTATTCTTTTTCATCTTGAAAAGCTTACCTAAATCAACAAAGGAAAATAAGGAAATATCTAAATTTCAACTCAATAAATAACCAATTGCACTATTTTCTTGACAACTATCATAATACAAATTACTCATTACAGCCCCGTAAAAAAAAAAAAAAAAAAAAAAAAAAACCATTCCTATATGATCATATTTTCTACCATACTCAAAACTCCATTAGTACAATTTTTACCATTATTGTACTCAACATCATTCAAACATAGAAATACAACTACTCCATCTAGTTTTGTTTTCACTATACGCATCAAAATCACACTTACAGCAAAAACCACGAAGGCTCTCACACAAAACAATTACCTATGTGCAAATAACTTTGTAAGTATTCGGAACAGGAAACTACCCAAAATTATGACATTCTCTACTTTCAAGTTCAAATTTTCCTATGATCACTTGAAACGAGTTTGCACCTCACTATCCTCATGGCTAGTGGCATTAGTAACATTATCATTTATTACAATTTACAAGGTGCAGAGAAAAAAACTGAAAATGATTAAATTCTCATTTCACCATAAAACCCACGCGTCTGTACAGCAAATGATTTCCTTATATTTGGCATAACAGAATGTGATCTCGGTAACAAACTTCTGACATGGGTCATTAGCCAAAAACAAAAATAAACAAAATGAATAACAAAATAATATATTTAGAATCAAGACAACATTCCATGTAGCACTGACTCGACACGTGACACGACACGACACGACATTCTGACACGTCAATCTTAAAAAAATATGGATTTCGACACGTTGGGACATGACACGTTTTAATATTAAATAATATTTTTAATTTATATAGTGTACATTTTATTTAATATTCAATAATTTAACAAAAAATAAAATTAAACTAATAATATCCATCAATTTAACCAAAAAAAAATAAATCATTTTCATAATACCATTATATTAATATAAAGCAAAAATAATAGACTCACGACCCACTAAAGTGATTTCCACCTTTCTTTTGTTTATATTTTTTTAGCAAGAAAGTGTTGATTCATGTAAAATAAAGAAAGATATGTTCAAGGCATTGCCACGGCGCACGATCCACTAATATATAAATAGGCTCATGATTCATTACTCTTGAGAAATTTTTTGAAAGAAATAGGCTCAGTATGATTTACAGTATGTGAAATTTAATTCCTTATCTATATTCTCAGTACCCTCATCCTCAAAGAAAAAGAAGGAAAGTGACCATTTTGTCACGTTTGGACAAAAAATTTATCAGATTGTCACGCTAATAGTAAATTTTACCAAAATGACACGCGGCATAATTCGCTACATAGTGTAGCGAATTATGCATGCAAGTAATTCGCTACACAGTGTAGCGAAATATGCCACGTCAGAACCAAAAATGCCACGTGTCAAATTTTCAGAAATTCGCTACCTAAGGTAGCGAATTATGCCAAAATGTCAAAATTTGACATGTGTCATTTTTGGTTCTGACGTGACATATTTCGCTACTCTATGTAGCGAATTACTTGCATGCATGATTCGCTACACTGTGTAGCGAATTATGCCGCGTGGCATTTTGGCAAAATTTACTGTTGGCGTGGCAGTCTGGTAATTTTTTTGTCAAAACGTGGCACTTTGGTCACTCTCCCAGAAAAAGAAATAGTCAAATTCGCGTGTCGAAATGGTCAACGTGTCAGGAAAAGTTGACCGCATGTCGAACATCGTTTCAGAGCGTGTCGGCGTGTCAGACACGATTCTTCCCCTTTCTTGAGGTCTCCGTGCTTCCTTGATTATAGCCTAATAATATCATTAAACGAATCTGTTCTGTCCTCAAGACAGAGATGTCCAGCCCGATAGACTAGTGTGTTAATCTTGGATCTAGTGCCCTCTCCAAGGTATCTATTGAGGAGATACCCTCGAGTTGAGCGGATCACTGTGATGAGTGTGCACAGTTATAAAGAAGATGTATTTATTTATAAAAAATATTATTAACGAACTTTTATAATTACAAGATTGCCATATAAAATAATTTAATATTAAAAAATTTGTATTTATTTACAAAAATACCATTAATGAATTCTTATAATTATAAATTTGTGACCACAAAAATAATAAAACCAAAAAATAATTTTTTGGAAATATCTCTAACTTTTTTTTTAATTTTAAACAATAAAAAATATTTATATTTTGGTAATCATTTTTAAATATTTTATTTTATTTTATTTTTTAAAATTTAAAAACTCTTTTTTTGAACAACTAAAAACTGTTTTTAGAAACCGAAATGAAAGATGTCCGTATCGATATATATATATTTTTTCTCCACCCCTTTCTTTGATCGCACCTTCTCACACATGAAATCCAACAAATGCCCTTTATGTATTAAGGCCCAATGGGTCGTTATTTCGAGACCAAAGCGAATTATGAAGGTTAGGCTTTTTCATATATGTGGCCACCTTAGTTCTGTGGACCATTATGTGTTTTGTAACCAGCCCGTTCTCATTTAAGAAAAGAGTAAACATCATAATTTTAAGGACAATAAAAAAATTTGGTAGTCCCTGAAATTATTTACCAGGAGTACTCATTACAATTGACAAAAAAGATTTCATAATTATTGGGGAACCAAAAAAGGGAGTTTACTCTTAAGAAAAACTCAATACTCTTGTGAAGCATGTATTATGTGTGTGCCGCCCTAGTGGATATTAAGGGGTACAAATACAATGTGAAGGTTCCACCTAACCTCACCACCTGTATGGTCTAAATCTAGTCCACAATCTACACTCTACAGAGAACTTGTGTTAATGATTGTTGTTGAATTCTGATTTTCGCACGTTCTCTCTTATTGTTGTTGAGTTTTGATGTTCTTTGCACAAAGGGGGATGGGCTCAAAACAGGATCATGGGTGGGGACAACGGCTATGGAACAACAAAGAATACAGGAGTACAGGTACGAAAATGCTGGCGGTGGGTGGGCCTATTGAGTGCTAATTGTTTCAATGTTGTGGTGGGGAATTTTTTTTATTGTTGATATAAAATTTAAATGAAAAAAATGCACATTCTATTCAGCAAGTACAAAATGCACATTGTTTAATTGGCCTTGTTTCAGACTACGATGCATGGACACTTCAAAAAAATTGAGTGTCATGTATGATATTTCTCAATATTCTGACACTCCAACATGTGGTGCAGAACTCAAAGAAGACTTCAAAGATTGTGTTGCATTTTTCGTTCCAATTATTAGATTCGTTGGATTATGATAACTATTTTATTGAGTTTAATATAAATATTTGTGATATCTTATATTTTTTATGAAATTGATAGGTATTATAAGTTTACCTTTATTTTTTTGTTAAATTATTAGATATTAAATATAATATATACTACATAAATTAAAAATATTATTTAATATCAAAACATGTTTTTAGAATTAATGTATCAAAATGTAATGTCTGTCCCATATCGATATCAGTGCAAATATGCAACGTAGGTTTAAGAGCAGTTCATTTCACAAACAAACATTCCACTTCACAAATGCAGCATGAAATTTAAAACTTCAAATCTTTGACATGTAGAACATTTTGTTTTTGGTAGAATATAGAATAACTTTTTTAAACCTGACATACAATGGTTTTTATGGTGTAGACTAATAATGGTGAATTTTATAACTATTTTACATGTTTTTAAAGTGACACAAAACTAACATAAAAATAATATTTTGAAACAATATAAATTTAATAATGACACATGATAAAAATAAAAGTAAGATATTCAATATTTTTTTTAAAAAAAAAACATAGTAGCATAAAAAAAAGTCACTTTGAAATATATTACTCTTTTTTTAGGGTTTTCCTATCTATTTTGATGAGATTAATCTCCTTCATCATGCATGTTGTTATCATTGGTCCCAAATTGGGTCACCTAATTAGGATCGAACTGGATATCTTACAGCTCTAACTAATCGCTTTTATATCACTTTTTATTTGTTGAGAGATATATATTGGGTTACATATATATTGCCAAAGTTATGGAAGGCAAGAATGGCAGACATTTGCATGGACATGGGGATTTAGGAAACGGTAGGTGAGCAATTAGATTTGATTACATTAAAGCCGTCAGTCAAAATGACATGCGGCCACTATAATTGACGAGTATTATTTGTTGGCAAAATATTTTTTTTGGTTTCATTTCTTCCTTTAACATAACATAACAAACTTTCCTACACATACAATATTTTGTGGGGCTCACACATTTTAAAACAAAAAAAAAAAGAAAAAAAAATATGACACGCAAAACGAATCTCTATAACATTACACAATCACTTTTCCTATAACGTAATAAACATAAAATCCTATTTTTTTAGACAAAATAGTTTTTTCGATCATAAGATTTTGAGATTTAGGTTTTTTTGGATAAAATGTGCTATTAAAGGTTTTTTTTTTTTATATATACCCAAGGGTTTCCCCATCCCACATAGGATGTTCCTTTCGCGGATTGAGAGGGTAAGAGTTTCTCCGCTACCTACAAAGTATGTTTATCAGGATTCGAACTCAAATCCTTTAGCCCAAATCCCTAAGACTCAGCACAAAACCAACTGAGCCACACCTTACAGATTGCTATTAAAGGCTTTAAACATATCAAATAAAATACCAGTAAAAATTTGACCCTCGTGATACTTGGTCAAATTGGAATAACATCTTTGAAGATGACACTTACCAAAATTCAAATTGAAGTTGTTGCAGTTATAAAAGTTAAATCATGATTTGAATGATTGTTAAACGCACGAGATCAATCAAATATATCTTCCGTCTCTTTTATTTCTTGTAATTTTACATCTAAGATCAATGAATAATACTTTTTTTTTTTTTGGTAAATAATGAATAATACTTTATTTTACACATTCTGGTGGTAGTCGAATGATTTAGGTTCATTTAGATCTTCTCATTCAATTTATACTGTTCTCTTACTTTTACTCTGATTTACATTCTTGCATCTAAGTATATTCATCTCTTCAAGACATCGAATTATACCTTCTCGTACGGTGTGAAACTTAAAAGGGTTTTATTAATCTCATGTTAAAAGAGATAAATTATCTAATGTCATATAAATAAATTTGTGGGCTTCACCACCTGAAAAAAAAAAGTAAAGAAAAGAAAAATGTGACACAGTTATCGAAGGATGTGTAGGAGAAAAATTTATCACATGTAACATAAGAGTAATTTTTCCCAACTTAAAAACCACCTTTCAAAGGAATGGATTTACTTTTCTTATTAACAACTAAAATCATTATCTCGTCAAAATTCATAGACAAAAATTCAAAATAAACACTATTACTCATCCTTTTTAAAATAATAGATATTGGATTTGCACATGACATAACCAACTGCTTTACTTATACAGGAGAGCTATAAAGAACCTGCAATTATCTCGTACTTCGGAGTTGGTATCTCTAAAATTATGACTTTCGTTAACAAGCTGTGATCATTGTTTCCTTGCACATAAATAATTAATTAATTTTAAACCATACAAAAACAAAATATGCTAATTCATTTAACCTGAAAACCATCAATTAATAAGAAAAAAATACGGACAAAGTAGCAGAACTTTAATTAAGTGAAACATTTTTAACAAAAACAATTAGATACTAGATCTACACGGAAGACTCATATTCTAGAAGGTCCAAAAAAAGATAATAAAAAGAAAAAACTAAGGCAAATAAAGGAAAATACCAATCCTAAGATGGCAGCTACGAAAACCTGGACATGACCTCAAAAGACCTGAATTCCCCTACTCATACAAAACTCTATAAATAAATACAAGGTAAAAGCTATAGGTATGAACACTTATCTCTTTTACACTGTTATGTTATTAATGTACATACACTATCCTTTTGTTAAAACCGTTATTCTTAATACACAATAATCTGCTAACCTTGAGGATATCTCCTTATAAATATCTGAACAAACTTCTAAATCCAATATTAACATATTAATTTTTAGAGTTTTATAATTCTCATGTTGAAGGAGAATTAAAATCTCATGTTGTAGAGATAAAAAAATATGTGGGACCCATGTGTTAGAAAAATTATATGTAGGACCCATGTCAGCACAAAAATCGAATGGATGGTGTGTAGGAAAATTGTAATTCTCATATTGAATGAGAATTATAAAACCTTAATTTTTAACCAAATATCTTTGGGTGATCTCGTAGTTCCTATGGGATGGAGATGATGGGGTTGGTGCATAGATTTTTTTTCTTCCTTTTTGCCCCATTTAACTCAAAAGGTTGAAAGGAGATAGTGGATCAAGTTGCAGCATAATCATGATTTAGGAGAGACGGCATAGAACAGACACTCTCATAAAGGGATAATATAACTCTCTTTTTGTACAAAATAAGAGAACTCGAGAATAACTTAACCATTTTTCCTTCACTTACTTTACAGCAACACGAACTCATTTTCTCGTATATAACTACACTATACATAAAAAAGACATATGATTCTGTTTACACAGCTTAAACCCACGTGGAGGCAAATTGCAAAAGTTTGAACAAAAGAATACACAAACTTTTTAACCAAAAGACAAAAAGAACAGAACAACTATAGATGGAGATTGGAGAATAATGCATCGTCATCATCATGTTAGAGTCCGAATCCAGACAACCTGCCAAAAATCCCCGGTTTGTATGGCAAGAAAGTTCTCTTCTTCAGATCCTGAGATTCAGCTTTCTTAATGGCGTAGTGCAATTCATGGGGCGAAACTATTCCCTTTCTTCTCGACCCATGTGCTGATGATGAATCTGTTGATCTAAAGCTCGAACCTTTAATTTCTTCACCCTTCTTGAATTGTTCCTTGCTTGACCCTCTCCCTTCAGAGGCACTACGGAACAACAACAAGTCCCTCAATCTCCATCTCCTTGAACCCTTCGAAGAAGAAGAAGATAAATTTGTGTTCGATGAGGTCAAGGTTGACTCCTCTTTGTTGATACGAGGTTGTTGTTGTTGTTCTTCTTCCCATGATTTTCTATAAGGAGAGTGTGATCGCGTTACCCTGCGACCCGAGTTTGATGATGAAAGCACTGTTGCCGGAGTTCTATCTCTGCCTCTTCTCTGTTCAGTTTGTGAAGCAAAAGGGTCACCAGAATTAGTCTCGTTCTTCTTTTTCGGTGAGAGGGTTTTCTTCTTCCCTTCATGGGTTTTGTTGTTGTTGTGTTGCTTATGAGACACAACTTTGCTTTTATGAAATGCGAACGCTTCATCATCTTCAGGCTTGAAAGGTTTAATTTTTCCACCATCGAAGAGCTCTTCAGCTGAACGAGAAGATTTGTCTAACTCAACACTAACAGAAAACGCAAAACCATCATCATAATCATCATTGGTGGGTGCTTCAAATGGGGTTGTTGAGGGTGAAAAGAAATCAAATTCACTATATAACTCTGATAATCTTGTTGGGCTCGCGGGTGCGCTTAAGAAATATTCCCCAAAACGTTTTGGTGAAGAAGGAGCACTAAGATAAGATGAACTCATCGCACCACTGAAATCAAAGTTATCCCGAGTGGGACTATGACTCGGACTTTGTACCACTACTTGCATCTTCTCCCAATCTAAGCTTGTTTGTTTTGGGTTACTAACAAAAGGTTTGTGTTATAATTGTGGTTGTCCATATATATATACACATATGTGAAGGGAAGGTGTGTGGGAAGGGAGAGAATTTATACTGATGCGGGATCATCATTTTTTAGGTGGTCCCTTAGTATAAATGGGAGGGTAAAATTGGAAAAGAAGAAAAATAACAGGGATAAAAAGGGAAAGAAAAAATTAGTGTTGTGAGAGGGAGCACCAAATCATTGAGCGGTCCTGGAACATAAAAGATATTTCCATGGGAAGGATCAAAATCAAATGAGAAAAGGGTTAGAGAGTGTTTTGTTGACCATTGACATGACTACTAGCTCATTGTGGGATTCGTTAATTAAGCCGCCTTATAATACCATTCGTATTTTAATATGTCAAAATTGTCATTTGTTAGCCTTGTGAGGTGTGGGTTGAAATCATAGAGAAGATATAACTAGAAAATTGTTGCCCCACATGGGTGTGTTTTAAAAATTTGGTTTGCTAAGGTAAGCGTGTATGTAATAATACATAACTTGTAGTTGTAGTTAAACTCATGATCCGCAATGTCTCGATTTTACATGGTGAATAGCAGCATTGAAATGGACGGATGCATTATTTTTATGTGCACGTTCAATAAATAAATAAGTTTTCAAAATCTATTGGCACATACTATTTTATATGTTTTTTTATTGGATAAAATTTCTTGATGTCTCCAATAATAAGATTGGACCAAAGTTAATTAGTTAATGGAACTCAGAGAATTAATTTTATGTAATCAGAGAGAGAATCTCGAAGGACATTTGGCAAGCATTGCACAATAAACTTAGTTAATTATTCGATAAATTCTAGCAATACAATCTTCAGATTTGTTTTAGATACCAATTGGTATTTGAAATCCTAATGAACTAACTAATTCAATTTTAGATTTAAACATTGGGTTTTATAATTCTCATGTAATATGAGAATTGAAATCTCATGTTGTAGAGATAAAAAGCATGTGGGACTCATATGTAAAAAAAAACTATGTGTAAGACCCACATCAGCACGGAAATCGAAGGATGTGTAGGAATATTTCAATTCTCATGTTAAATGAGAATTATAAAATCCTTAAACATTTCCACTCTCCTTAGAGTTAAAACTCAAGCCCAGTAAGCTGGATCGAATGACAAATGCCCAATAGAATGACCTTTTAGATAATACTCCATGACGAGCCATAAAGCTTCGTCATAGGGAATCTCATTCTTCTTGTAGAATTTGTCATCATACACTCAAGATAAGAGCAAATGTCACCTTGCAATAGTGGAGGTAAGACTAACGATTTTGACTCACATTTTTTCCCTTTCTCTTATCATTAAGAAAAATTCATTCCCTTATATAAACACATTTTCTTCATATGAAGAAGCAATTAATTTTTCATATTTTTATGAACGGTTACTTTGCAGGAATTTAGAGTCACCTTAATCGAAACACACCTTCCCCCTTTGCAATTATTTCTGCAGGGCACATTGATGAATCTCTTTGAGCTTTAGTCCATACTACTTCTACTTTTAGCACCTCCATATTGACATACTATACCATTTGGAGGATACGGATTTGGTTCTAAGTCCAGAACAGTTCAAAATCAATTTTTTTTTTTAGGAATATCAAATTCTGGAGTCTAGTTGGTATACCATTAGACCAATAACTCTTGGGTGATAATTTTTTTTCTACCTTCTTTTTTATTGAGTAGAATTTTATGTTAACCCTAATAATTGAGAGTGGACCGGCCAAATTATTTAATGGGATTGCATGATATTTCACTAAATAATAAAACATGTAAAAAAGAGAGTATAACAAAAAAAATCTGTTTTATTGTAATTAATTTGGTTGGTTCTAGAGGATTTTGATGTACGTTGGTGCTCAAGGAAGTTTATATCTCGTTTAAGTGATTAACATCGACTAGGTCAATTCGGTGCTGCTATTAAATATGAAATCATGGATTATTATCATTTTAGTAGGACGGTAAGGAGAGGGTGGACTTATTAGAATCTAGAAGAACTTGCCAATTCAACATGAATTAAAATTAACTAATTAATTAATTAAAAATAAAACATATTAGAAAAAGGTCTTATGTTTTAGGGAACTTGGATGATCATGCATGGATAAGGATGTGTTATAAAACTCCTGGTTATAAGAGTCTAAATTAAAGATATACAGATATTGATGGATTTTTTTTAATGAAACTTGAAATAGACTGGGATAGAACGATTGCAAGCAAAAAAAACAAAGTACGCTCAATATGATAATAAAGGCGCGATTAAGACTTCGCTGAATTTCTCTATTTTTTTTTTTTCCTTTAATAACAGTTGTCTATATATTTGGGATTAGATTGTCCGTGCTTTCACTTGATCGTCGGAAACAAAGTCAAGGGAAATATTTATAGAAAAATCATTGTTAGTATATATATATATATATATGGGTTATCATCTATCATCTAATATTACCACAAAAAATTTCCTACACACACAACATTTTGTGGGGCCCGCAGCAAAAAAAAAAATTTCAGCGCGCAAAACGAATCTCTATAACATAACATAATCATTTTTCCGACAACACAATTCTTATAAAACCCTATATATATTTGTAAGTATTCTTAGTATATTTTAGTATCCAAATCAATTTAATCTGATTGTTAAGACTTAAGAATTAAGATTAACAAGAACACTTGAAAAAATGGTTGTTGATAATATTAGTATATTTTGATTTGTGGACATTAATTATTTAAGGGAAATATATGTTTTATATTGTATCTATTATAGACGCTGGACAAGGGAGACTTATAGTACCATATACACCATATTTTGCTTAATCTATACGCAAATGGAAAATTATAAGTTTGTTTGTTGAGAAGGTATAATTATAAAGTAATGTTTTCTTATTATTTTTCGGCATCAGTGATTGTGGAACAGTTATCAACATACCACTTTTCACTAATTTTTTTACCTAAATGTCACGCGAACAGTGTTATTTGCCAATCTGTCACGGGGATAAATTTGTTACCCGGTGTAGCGAACTTGATTTGCTGACGTGTCACGTTTCTAGTGAACACCAAGTTCGCTATATACCTTCTTCTTTTTAACTTAGTTAGAAATGTGACACGTCAACAAACCGAGTTCTCGACACCAGATAACAAACTTATCCTGTGATAGATTAAAAAATAACATTATTCACATAATATTTAGATAAAAAAAATTATGAAAAATGACATTTTGGTCCCGGTGATTGTTGGGTTGCTTTGATTATTATGTTTTCTTTTATAGTCACACGTGGGAAATGCCTCTATAGACTTGTTCAGCCGAAGGCTTCTAGAATTTATTGGCGCGTTTCTTGGAGTGAGCGCAAAACAAACAATATCTTAAAAAAAAAAAAAAAATAATGACAGCATAAGAATGCCAAAAAGAAAATAAAAAACAGGAACAACAACAACATGAGAATGGAAATATATTATTATCATGTTATAAAAAAAAATTTATTATCTGTTTAAAATTGAGCAAGTAAAAATCAATTAATTTTAACTAAAAATATTACATCACGATCTTAACTCATTAAATGATTTAAGAATAAATACAGCATTATATATTTTATAAATAAATTCATTTTAAAGAATTTTCTTTGCTAATTAAATAATAAAACGAAAAGAAATTACAACCTGTAATATGTAATTACACCGCACAACACTAAAACAGAAAGATGCTTACCAAACTTCAACACACAAAAAAGACACCGTGGGTATTCAACATTTCTTTTCTTTTTTTTTGGTAAGTACATGGGTCAACGACAAGGGTATTCAACATTTCAATTCCAGCGAGATTAATGCTATGTAATAATGATTATAATAATATATACTAATTTGTGATTGTGGAATCGTTCAAGTCAAGTCAACTATTAGACTTACTTATTAATCTAGAACAGGGCCGCATATGCGTGGAGATCATTAATTGGGCTTTCCCAATCTCGTCCATTGCAAAGCCTTATGCTTGGAAAGGATGATCCTGGGCCATTTAATACTATTCTAATATGACCCAAAAAGTGAAGGTGCAAGTTAATTCATTTCTTAACTTTATATATATATATATATATATATATATATATATATATATATAGAGAGAGGGGGATAGGATCAACCTACACTAGTATAAGAATAATAAATCTTATAAGAATTAATAAATATGACCTAATAAATTATGACCATTAGATTTACGAAAAGCAACTGTTAAGATTTGATATAAGAATTATTATTCTTATACCGGTATAAGTTAATCCTGCCGTATATCAATCAGGTCACAATTCCTTGTTTAGTTCTGATTCGAGTTAGGTATAATCACATAGGCAATAAAACTCTCTCTACCAAATTTTAACATAACTACGTTCCATCAAACAATCTCATGCTTGGTGGTAAGTTAATATTTTCTAAGATAAGGCTTTATCCTTACACTTAGGGCTTGTTTGGTGTGATGTATAAGGCCTGATAGTATAAGTTTATACTCCACGTTATGACATTTTTACTTGTTTGATGTGACCATCGTATAGTATAAACTTATATATCATAATCCTTAATACATCAAAATGATATATAACTTAATCAGGGCTAAGGGCATGTTTGATGCGTAGTATATGATAAGGTCTGATAGTATAAGGTCTGATAGTATAAGACCTGATAGTATAAGACCTGATTGTATAGAACTTAAATTTTAATACTATCCAACGTTTGGTATGATATTATATAAGATAATATCCTCTAGTGTTTGGTAATGTACTATATAATACTAAATACGATAAAAATAAATATTTTAAAGAAAAATTCCCTTGAATAAAGGATTTATATAATTTTTCCAAATATATCATATGATAATAATTTTTTAAAAAAACATATTGATCAGTGTGTCCAAAAAATATATTAGTTTTTATAAAAATAGAAATCTCCAATATTTTGAAAATTAATATATTAAAAAATTAATTTTTATTTTAAAATATTAATTTTGAAATGATATGTTAATTATTGAGAATTGTACTTATAAGAAATATTAATATATCAATCCATTATCAGGCCTAATTCTACCTCCCTAGGCCTGATTAAGTTATACATCATTTTGATGTATTAAGAGATTCTGCTGTATAAACTTATACTATACGATGGTCATACCAAACAATTGAAAATGTCATAACATATAGTATAAACTTATACTATCAAGCCTTATACATCACACCAAACACGCCCTAAGGGGGTTGGATTAGACCTGCTAAGAGGTTGATATATTATTATTGCTGATCAGTGCAATTCTCAAAATTTAATATATTATTTCAATATTAATATATTAATATAATTTTTTTAATATATTAATTTTTAAAATATCTGAGATTTTAATTCTTATAAAAATTAATAGTTTTTTTTGCACACATTGATCAATAGATTTTTATAAAAGTTAATATCATATAACATATTTGGAATAATTATATAAATTCTTTATTAAGGGGTCTAGTTAAAAATATTTATTTTTATCATATCTAATATTATACAGTGCATTATCAAATATTGGATGATATTATATTATACAATACATTATCTTATACAATACAATGCCAAACATTAGATAGTATTAAAATTTAATCAGATCTTATACAATCAGGCCTTATATTATCAAATCTTATATTATTAAATCTTATCCTACACCATACACCAAATATCCCCTTAAATTCCCAATACATTCATTTCAGTCCATAAGCATAAACATGAAATTCTTAACTACTTAATTAAAAAAAATTATATCATGTCAAATTCATTTATCCTGAAATTTTAATATATCAGGCATATTTATAAATATATCATATCATTTTCCTTTTAGCACATTGCAAAATGGAAGTGATAACTAATAATATTATGTATCTTCAATAGTACACAAGTAATTAAAAACACTTTGCAGTTTAAATTTTTTTTTTTTTTTGAAATTAAGGGAACATAAAGTTAGTTACAAAATCTGGGTTTCGAAACACCCATAACATCTCCATAAAGGAGGGGTCTACAGCCCTCAGCTGTGAAACACGGACACGTCTTCTTTCGCAAAAAATGCGTGTCCGACACAAACACGTTCGGACATGTTAGGACACACGTCTGACACGTGATTGACTTTTTAGGACACGTTGATTAGTGGGACACGCGAATTTGACCGTATCCGACACGCGGTCAACATACGTGGACACGTTTTGCATTTTTTTTTTGTAAAATAAAAAATAAAATTACAAATAAAAAGGAGTGGGAGCCGAGGAGAAGAGACTCAAGTTGGATTCAAGCAGAGGAGAAGAGATCAGTGGCGGCTTGCGGACATAAACTTCTGGAAAAAAAAAAATTTACAATCTTGATGAAGAAGAAGGGGGAAGAAGAATGAAGAAGAAGATGCGACGGCGGCTCACAGTGCATGAAAATGTTAAATGTGAATGTTAGGTTTAGTAAAAGTTGGGCCAATCTTTTTTTAACTTAACGGGCCAAATCTAACTTAATGCCCTGACTTAATGTTACTATTAGGCTTGTAGAATTGACCAATGCTTTTTAAACTTAATGGGCCGGTTATAATTGTTTTTTTCTCACCCAAAAGTAAATTTTATGCTTAATTTGATTTTATTAAAATGTAATTTTATAATAATAAGTTAATAACTTATACTGACAAATTTTTATCTCAATTTTTAATTCAGTAAAATAATATGATTTTTAAATATTTCAATATATATATATATATATATATATATATATATATAAGTTTTCAACTATAGAAGCAACATTCAAATTTCAAAATAAGTCTCACTATATTCATTAGATGTATAATTTATATTTTTTAGTATTTCTTATATGTATTAAATATAAATTATATTATATATTAAAATTTTTATTTAATATCAAAACGTGTCCCAACGTGTCCAAATATGACATTTTTTAGAATTAACGTGTCGGCGTGTCGTGTCGTGTCCCGTGTCCGTGTCCGTGCATCATTGGAACCATTGTTATAAGCATGGAAATGGATATTGAGAAAAAACATGATATGCTCATATGAGAAGATCACAACTATATAAAGTTAAATCAATGGTTATGATTTTGTAACTATCTGTTTTAGTATTTTTTGTCTCTTCTCTTTTATTACCGTTGATCCACCTTTGTATGGTTATGATTTCCCAGATTTTTCACATCAGAGCATCTAGATCCTATAAGCATAGACTCAGCCCAACTACTTCAAAATTATTTGATAGTACAATTGGGCCGTCTTTAACTTTAAACAAACCAGCAAGTGTAAATTTAACTAGTGTGACTTGATATGAATATATATATTATTTGCATAGTATTTATTTATACATTTTTTTTAATATGATATAATTTCAACTTTTCATTGATGAAATAAAAAAGTACAGAGCAGGCGACCATTTCGGGGGATTATTTAATGGAAGAAAACTGAGAGAGTACTTAACCATGTGGAAAACAAATATAAAAGCTCCAAGTAAAAGACAAAAACAGGACCACTCGAACTCGATCCAGTACACACATCACTGTTAATATTTTTCTTCTTTTCTTTAGCATAAGACAAAGTTTGGATTCCCAGTCTGGCCATGGGCCCATGGCAAACTCATTAAGACAAATGGGACTTCAAACTTCAAACCCATTCCTCAGCCCTATGCCATGAGGTGTCAGGTTTTGCTTGACCTCGTATATGTTGGGTATGATTCATATTTCGTATGTTAATGAGAGTTTTTGTTGTCGGAATCAGCAGAAAGTCAACAACTGGCATCTGAGGGCAGAGCTCAGGCCCATAGAGGTTAGGTACTGTTGTACGCTTTTGATTTAGTGTAATTTTCTTAACAATTTGGGCCGGAGCCCATGAATAACTGTTGTTAGAATTTTTTAATCCTATTTATATTTTCGTTGTAAAGCAAGTGACTTGTAATGAGTGACGGTGAGGTGAATATAGTACAAACATGCTGGACGTAGCCTATATTGAGTGAACCACGATAAATCATATTGTCAATCTCTTTTCTCTTTTCTCGATTTTGTGTGATTGTCAATCTCCAATAACACACACTTGCAAATTGCAAAATATGTCATTGAATAATACATTTGTTCCACTATAAATGTTTCTAAATAGAGTGATAATGAAATCTGTATAAATATCATTGTTTACTTTGCATTTCTTCTTTAATTATTCAATCAAAAAGTACAGGCAGTTAAATGAGCTACCCCCTGCAATTGAGAAGTAGACTTTCAATAAAGTTAAATGATAATTTGTCTCATTTTATGTTCAAATGATTGCAACTATATTTGCACTCTCACTCACATGTGTTAACTAGCATTATTGTAACTTACGACAGGTGACACCGGATGATTATTAATCACTAAGAAAAATGCCAGCATGTCATCTCAAAATTAGAAGTTTAGCAATTATCTTGATAAAAAAAGATATTACAATTTACTTTAGGATTTGATTTTGGTATATTAAAATGAAAACAGATGACAAATGATGATTTGGAAAAGAAAATGGTGAGTTAGTTCAACACTATCATATCTAAATTGGTACATTGAAACTAGTAGGGACCAGTGTGAAGCAGATTAAAAACTATGGTAATTTTTATGACTTCAACTTGCATCACAACAATACAAGGAGAAGATTGAGTAAATAATTCAGCTTTTTTGCAGCAAAGACTGCATGCAGCCCACAAACCATAAAAGCACGGTGAACACAAAAATGGTGTTGCAATTAGAGCACTTTTATTGTGTCAAGTATATTTATTGAATAGGCACCAAAAGCAACCTGTCATGAGATGGACCACAATGTGTGTGCTAATAACTAGAGAATTTCGTTATCACTCCTCGTTTGGATGTTGGTGTTGGACTATAAATCTTCAGTACATGTGAACGCACCATTGTTCATTGATGACTATAATCTTCAGAACATGTGAACTCATACTCACCATTGTTCATTGATTGACATGGTAACATGTGTCATTTAATATACAGCTAATACTATCATACACCTTCATCACTTCCTTTGTTTGCTTGTCAATGAAGTTAAAGATCCATTTATTGCACACAGAAAATAATCAGATTTGGTTCTGTTCAATCCAAGTGATATTTTAAAAATGGATTCTATAAGCTTTTTTTTATACAATGAGAGCATTGATGTTTGAACTTATAACCTCGTGCAAATTACCTAAATCTCTTATCATTAAATCAATCCTAGTGGCTTGACCTTATAAGCCTTTTAAGTGATATTGTATTGGTTGGACAAACCGATTCAAATGTAATTGGAAGGAACAAATAAGATTTCTGGAAAAGTTACACAATTATATAGTTCAAAGGGACATGATCCGTTTACAATTTTTTTGGATTTTTTTTACAAATTACACTGTATTCTCCCGGGAGAACATAGTTTAGTTTGTAAAAGTTAGTATTCTCGCGGGAGAATATAGTGTAGTTTGTAAGAATTTGTAAACAAAAAAGTTTGTAAATATAACCTGCCCCTAGTTCAAATTCCAAAGGTTATTAAGTGCTTACTTTTTTCATTTTAGTTAAGAAGGATCTAAAGAAATCTACCCAATTGGAGAATAGAAGAGATGATAATCTATATTCGTAATATGTATGATCTACAGCTGTATACATAATTGCATCCCCAACACCAATAAAACAATATAGAGAAAACTGGAGTAAAACTATGTGCATAGCAAGTATCTAAAACTGAACTCATATGGCAAAATTTGTACAAATTGTGAGAGGGGTTGTTCAGTTTTTCTTTTCTCAAGGAATGTAATGGCTTCTTTCCTCAGTTCACTTGGCAACTGGAGGCAGATCCAATCCAGCAATGATTCCAAGTCTTTTGCAAAGTTCAGTAAATACCAATCCAGAAGCTTTGGGATAGCAAACTTGGATGTTGAAATTCCAACTGTTGCCTGTAAGTACTCTCTTTTGGCCACTTCCAATTCATTCTCAACCTGGGATGCTGTGTAGACTCTCACCTGCATTTGGCAAAGTTTATGACAAGAGGGATGGAATTTTCAAATCTTGTTTAATGATGCAATGAGACAAAATGCAAATCATGAATGGATTAGATGTGGGGTTATGGAATATTACAAAATTCTGTGTAAACTACTCATCAACTTACAGCAGGAGAGGACCATGTTCCACAAGATAGAGCAAATGTCACTAGGGGCTCTGAAAACTCGAGTCCATATATGCTTCTTGCTGTCATTTCATGATTTTTTGCTCCTTTGGAAAACGTCTGTTTGGAATTCAATGGTTAACTCTTTATTCTCATCCATATAAAAGCTAGAGTTAAAATGGCCAAGACTTACAAATTTCCAGTGATAAGGAAGTCTTAAAATGAAATGCTCTATGATTGTTGCACTTAGCATGTGTCCACCCACATTAATTGTTGCCTAAGTAACAATAAAACAACATAAATTGTTGAGCACAACTGTGCTATGTAATACTCAACTAGAAGAACAAACACTATACATTACTATCCTATCCAGAAGAAGCAAAACTCTATAGCAGTTCATACCTTCCTCATCAGCACAACAGCCATTTCAGGACTCTCTGGTATACCATTCTCTATGAATGCCTGAAGCAAAGTACAAATTTAGATACCATCTTCATTATGTTTGAAAAGAAAATTAATTACTGATATTAAAGAGAAATATAATATAGTTAGAAAACAGAAAATTTTAGATACTTATACTGAATGCTATTCTAATGAACTTAATAGACATACATTCATCATACACGAGTTATAGATGTTGATCCAGAATGCAAGCTTCTCCTGATGGTTGAGGTTCTCTAAGCTGACAGAGGCTAGTCTCCTAAAAAGAAGTCTGCAAATTTTCCAAAACCAGAATACTGTAACTTCTAATTAACACATTATAACTAACTAGTATCATGGAAATGTAAACAGTATTTTAATTTGAATAGAATGTAACATACTTTAACCTATGTAGTAAAAACAAAGTATTTGAAGTTCGTTTTGGATTGAAAGATTTAGCATCAATTGCACATAATTGCTTGTACGGACCAATATCCCTCTTTCCAAATTCCAAACAGATACCATACGGATCCCAAAAGGGTGATATGTCACCTGCATAACCTGGATTCTTCACAGCACTCATTCTCAAGAGAATGCTTGATAAGCACTTTAGAATATTTTCAGAAATTATATTTGGGCTGTCAGCTACTGGTGGCATTTTGTGTGGACTAGGATTTCTTGCTTCTACAATTTTCTGGTCGTTTACCCTTGGTTCTTGCTGCAAAGTCGAAAAAGTTCTTTAGTTTTCACCTACTAACCCTACACTTAGGGAGGGTAGGGGTGACGTCGATTGTACTCAGTCTTATCCTTGCATATTTGCAAAGAGACTATTTCCCAAAATCGAATCTGTGATCTTCCGATCACAAGAAGCAACCTTACCTTGCTCCAAGGCTCACCCTCCTACTAGTCCTATCACACAAGTGAAAATTATTTCTACAGTAAACATGACATACCTGTCTTTTTGGAGGTTCCCACTTTTTCTGTAGTGATTTATTGTCAAAATTAAGTTTTTTAATTGGATTCTTGTTCATTTGGTTTGAAGATTGCTGCATGCTCTTGGAAGAATTAGTACATGATTGATTCTCTTTTCCTAGTCCATTCTCTGGCAAGCCAAACAACAGACACAAGCCATGAGGGAGGGACTACACTTTTTTTGGTACAAAGTGAATGTTAAGAAATTTAGCCTCAAATCTTAAACAGCACTTAATTAAGCTGAACCAGTGAAACACAATGATGAGTTTCTCACCTGGGAGTGTTGTGGTAGGCCTAGTTGCAGATGTTGCTGGATTATTACCATCTGTTTGGGAAAGAGACTTCAATTTATCCAATTTGGGACTATCCATTGCTGTGTTTGGCGAATCTGAATGCTCCATTTTCCTCTTAGAAGATGACATGTAGACAGCTTCCTGGTACAAATCCTGTCTGAAATTCACTACCTTCCCTTCAAGCCTAAAAATTTCCTCTTCCAGAACTGCCACTTCAGCCAGAAGGGCTAGTATCTATAATTTTCAACATTAAAAATCAACAGTCAAATTCCTTTTCTAAATCACTTTCTAACTTAGCAACAGACAACAGTACTAACATGGGGAGGGAGATAAGGAGGAAGACGAGGCATAGCTCCCAAAGGTCTATTGAAAGCTCTCTGCAATGCCTTATGGATATTCTCTTCATGCCTAAGCTTCTTCTTCAACCTATCAACCTTCAAGTTGGAGAATTCAGCTCAGTTTCCAGCTAAAGACAATACAAGAAAGTGAAACCCAAATAAAGAGATGGAAAACAAATGGTGCCAATACATCTTGTTGCAACGCCAATTTTCTTTCTTTGCTTGAGGCTTTTCCACCTTTAGTTGCATTCCTCAAGCTTCCCTGCATCATTTACCTTTTCATTCAAGGCTAAAGAGGTTAGAATCCATCAATGAAAATAAAAAAAAAAAAAAATCAAATCCTAGAAAACTATTGAGAGTAACTAACTATTCATGAATTATGAAACAGTGTGTCCTTTATGAAACAGTAATCTTAATACAACAATGCCGACCTTTCAGAATTTTTGGGATCTTTCGGGTCATTGAAACTGAAGCCAAAGTTTGTGATGAAAGCTGTTATGATGCTAAGATACTTTAATAATCATGAACTTTATCTACTGCACAAACTATTTTTCAAACATATCATACGACATGAATGTACCCTTTTTTGAATTCTGACTTTACCAAGTTTAATTACTTTTTGGTGTGCTATTGGAGCTTTCCTAGTTCTGTCTCTGGTGTTCATGTTTTCAAGTTCTACTAAAAATCTGAAATTACCATTCAAACCCAATTGTCAACTTCTATAGACAAATCACATAGACAGGATCAACTTGGAAGATATACAAATTCATTGAAACCGTGATCAATCACTTGGGGCAATTAAAAATCAAACCTTTTTTTTTATCTTGGCATTAAACAAACCAGCTCATTGATCCAGAAGGAGACTGAAACATGACAATAAATGAAGCACCATTTGAAGAAGATGTCAAACACTAATACTATAACAAATATGGTGGATAGAAGAAGAAGAAGAAGAAGAATAGAAAGATCTCCACAGTCCAGTTGTTTCCAGTTCCACCGCTTAGAATGAAAAGAATATAATATTGAAGAATGGTAGAGTGAAGGGGACAGAACGAGAGAGAGAGATAGAGAGAGAGAGAGAGAGAGAGGTAGCTTGCAGTTTCGGAATGGTGAATGAAACTTGAAAGAAATGACTGGCCATGCGAAAAAGACTATAGAATATGAATAGATGCACATCCAACCTGGCCCTGAAAAGCAGAATAAGACACACAAAGCTAGCTACTGAGATTGAGATTGAATTGAAGGCTCCATACAAAGCTTATGTCATCATGAACCGACCTGTATCTTCACATTCTTAGTTTTTTTTTTTTTTTTTAATATTATTGTCAACTACTCTGATTCAGGATGGATTCCGGGATTAAAAATCTCTTCCCAAAAAATAATACTTGTTTGTTACTGGGATATGATCCGTTTAAAATATTTTTTATATAAATTACATTAAGTACAATAGGAAGTACACTGCATGATTTAAAGTATTACTGGTCATATTTATTATAGTTTGTAAGAGTCTATAAAAAAAATTATAAATATAACATGACATTTGTTATATTCTTAATCTTTTTTTAAGTCGAAGTGTTTGTGTTTTAACTTGTTGAGATATATAAACTATGAGAAATATTTTTATCATTTAGTTGGAGATAACTATCTCATTTTATACGCTCATCAAATTTTGTGCCAACTTTTTTCATTTATTTTTTTTTTGTTTTAAAATGTGAACTCTATATATTTATCTTACATGCATGAGAGAGAACTATATCAAGTAACATGAGATCAGTTACTCCCCTAAACTATTAATACAGTTTCATCTAACAACTTAAATTTTTGGGTTTTGATCGTGAGCAGATTGTCCACACTTCAACCTTTTCACTCTTAAGCCTAATGAACTCCAAGGGCAGCCTCACCTATCACGATCCTTCCCACTTTCTCGTTTTGGTTTTACCATTTTTCATATTGAACACCTTATTATAATGTGTAAACCATTGTATTTTCGAAAATATATAACTTAATTTATAAAAATTTATAAATATAACATTCCCTTTATTTAAATAAGTTCATGGGATGGTTCTTGTCAGGCAAAAGCTGCACGAATCACATGGTTTGCCAACTAAACAATTTCCTTGCTCATTTGAATTATAGGGCATTCCAATTCCAAGACTTCTGAGAGTATCTTTTTTTATTTGGAAGCAACCATTTATTGAATGGTTGAATTATATTAAAGATGAACATAATAAAATGTATTGCCAAGTAAGCATGGTTTAGATTGTTGAAATGAAGTAAGAATTTAGATAAAGATTATTATGATAGAGATTAAATTTTGATAATAACTCTTTGTATTAAAAATTCATATATTTTAAAAAAATTTATTGTTTGTCCTATTCGAATAATACAGTTAAAAGACGAATCGGATGCACACGGTTGCTTCAATTCAACCGGTAAATTAGTGACCTATCAAGTTGTTAAATTGGAGAGAATCAGTAGGGTGGACAAGTGAATTGAATAAAGTTTTTTTTTTTTAATAATTCAAATATCTAACTATTTTACCTAGTGGCAACTATATCTCAAGATTTGAAGAGAGACAAATCTCAAATCGAATTAGTTAGGCAAAGAACTGCTACCACTAGTTGGTATCTAAAAAAAATCTAATTATTTTTAAATGACTTTCAAAAAAAAATTCAACGCTAAAGTATGTATCTTAAAAGCAAGGTAGACTTTTTTTTAATGTAAAATACCCATTTAAAATGATTCCCATTACATATTTTTTTTTACTAATAAATCAGTTCATTTATATAATATATATGCATATATTCACAATTTAATTATTTCTAAATATATTTATAAGGGGAATGTTATATTTACAAACTCTTTGTTTATAAATTCTTACAAATTACACTATGTTCTCTCATAAGAACACTAGGTTATACTATGTTCTCTCGGAAATACATAGTATAATTTATAAAAATTTATAAAAAAAATTTGTTAACGGATCATTCCCTTATTTATAAATCAAATAAACTAAGGGTTTTATAAGAGTTATGTTATAGAAAAAGTGATTGTGTAATGTTATAGAAATTCGTTTTGCGTGCCAAAGTTTTTTTTTTTTAATAATTTGGTGCTCTTTCTCACAATACTAATTTTTTCTTTCTATTTTTGTCATGCTATTTTTTTTTTCTTTCCCAATTTTACCTTCCCATTTACAGTAAGGGACCAGCTAAAAAATGGTGGTTCCGGACCACAATAAATTCTGTTTTTTAATAGATACCAACCATTTTCATTTATTTACACGAATAATTTAAGCATATAATCTATAGTCATTAGGTTTATATTTTAATCGTAACTCTCTCGTCATAAGTTGTCATATAACTATTAAATCAAAACTTAGCTGACATGTTTAAAATGTAACTGTTGTTGCATCTGAGTAAGAGAGGAAGGATATTTCTATTACCAAAATTTTCTACTACTAACTTACTATCTATCTAATCACTATTGAATTAAAGAGAGAGAATGTTAAAAAGTTTTTGAAAAAAGAGAAAATGTTGATCCAATGATGATTAGATAGGTAGTGAGTTGGTAGTAGAAGATTTTGGTAGTAAGAATATCCCTCCTCTAGGTAAAAACATCTTGGATTCAGAAAGCTAGTAATTTTTGTTCATTACAAAAAAAAGCCTAGTGGATGTTAATCGTTAATGCATTCAAATCTAGAAGCTAAACCTAAGTGTGGTGGCTCAGTTGGTAGCATGGGACTGAGTGGTGGGAGAGGACCTCGGTTCGAATCCCACCAACACCATCTGGGGAGGGGCATAAGTACTGTAATCCTTGGACTTGCACCCGACTCAAAGAGTCGAACCCGTGGGGATACCGAGGGTTCTGATTCGCCTCAAAGAGGTAATTAGGATCAGTTTAAAAAAAAAAAAACTAGAAGCTAAAACTTGATTTCAAATGAGGCTATACATTATCGGACGGAATAACATGAATGGCAATATTAGATAATGTTATTGCTACAAATTAAATTTTATTTCACAATTTGTTGTTATGTATAATATATATATATTTTTTTATAAACACAAGGGGATTAAACCCCAGCAAACAAACAACCAAAAAATAAACTAACAAGGAAGAGTAACTAAAAGCTCTCTTCCCACAGACGCAAGGTAAAAACAAAAGCAAAATTCCACCATGAGGTTCTTTAAAGAAGATCTGATCAACCTGCTGAGTTTAACAAGTAGTTTGCCAACCAATCAGCATACATATTCCCTTCCCTAAAATTATGCTCAATTCTCACATCCCAATCCTTACTAATCCACGTTCGTATACGAGGAAGCAATCACTCCTCACGAACTGCTGCACCCTGACTGGTGAGCCCAGTGATTGCCGAACGCGAATCACTTTCAAGAATGACCCTTCTGTAGCCAGCATTCCAAGCCACCTCAAGACCATGAAGAATACCCCAAAGTTCTTCTTTATAAGCTGAGAAAAAACCCAATCTAAAGGAGAAACCAGTTATCCAATTACCTTGAGAATTCCTTATCAACCCCCCACAAGCAGCCAATCCCGGATTACCACGCACTGCTTCATCCGTGTTTATTTTTACAAAGCCATCAACAGGAAACTGCCAGCAAATATTCAATCGACTATAGGCAATATTCTTGTTATGCCTACCAGCCCCATTATAACTAACCTCAATATCATGCACCAACTTGAAAATAATCTCAGTCTTGATCTCCAAGGAATGAGTATTTTGGTCATGAATTTGCATATTTCTCCAAAACCAAATTTTCCAAGATGTTACCATGAAAGCTGTTCGCCACTTCTCTTGCACACCGCTAGGGATATTCACAAAGTTACTATACAACCATTGATAAAGATCTTGGTTGAAAAATTGTCTGTCAACTAATATGGAAGAAACCGATCCCAAATCCATTTTGCACTATTAAAATTTCTCAAAACATGCAAAATCGTTTCCTCATTATCCCCACAATACGGACATCTGCTATCTCCCTCATTCCATCTAGCAATTCTGCTTTTTGTTAATAACCGTTGATGCAACAATTTCCAACCGAAAATCTTCACATTTTGAGGACAATTCCAAGACGAAAGGCAATGCCACATTCCCCTAGCTTCTGCATCCACGATTGCATGACCAGAAATACAATTATAAATCTCTTTGACCGTGATTAAATGGCTGTTATTGAAGCTCCAAATCGGCCTATCTGGTCTGTCTTCATCATTTGGAGCATAATACTATAAATTATATTAGAGACATTACTTGGAAGCATGGACCAGATCAACCCCATATCCCAATCCCCTGCAGGCGTGCCCACATCAGTCACTCTCATATTGTCATTTCTAACACTATCCTCATCAATAACCAGCTCCCTTAGCGTACAATCCATCGGAGCCATTTATCACACAAAAACCGGATCTCCTTTCCATTACCCAAATCCCACAACAAGTTTCCTTCCATAGTGTGCCACATCCTACACATATTTCTCCAAAGACTAGAATCTCCATTTCTGGCTTCAAACATAGCCTGATTTCTGCTACCCCTATTATATTTAGCAAGAAGCACCTGCGCCAATAACTGATTTCTTGGTGATGAAAGATTTTAATTTGGACCTTGTATTATTATAATATTATTCAAGATCAATTCTATTAATCATTTTAGTCAATTAATTTTTTTTTTACATTAATCATTTGAGTCAATTAAATTTAGCTAGAAAAGATAATGAATTTGAGTTATTTGACATACTCATGCCACAATCATTCCAAAATATGGCGACATTAGGTCGTATTAAAATAGAGGATGGATATTCTTACTACCAACATCTTCTACTACCAACTCACTACCTATCTAATCACCATTGGATCAATATTTTCTCATTTTTCAAAAACTTTTTAATATTCTCTCTCTTTGATTCAATAGTGATTAGATAGGTAATAAGTTAGTAGCAGAAAATTTTGGTAGTAGGAATATCCTTCCTCATTAAAATAAAGAAAGTTTTTTTCACCAAAAAATAAAGAAAGTTTAACTGCAACTATGACAAAGGGTGAGTTAGGTACGTAGTAAGCTACTTTGACAATGTAAACTTGATATACTAACTGACAAATTTGAATTTATCGATTGGATTGATCAAATTTAATATTCATAAAAACTATATAATATATATGATCAATGATAAGAAAATTGAAGAGGGATAACATTTAATAATTGTAGGGGCAATAGAGACATTGTAAACAGGAGAAGAGCAGGGTGATGGATAAATGCATGTTGTAGTCCCACTAGTCAATTAAGCCAAGCAAGTGGAACACTGATCTATATAAGTAAATTTCATTGTTATGGTGACTCAAATCCAATTGTGATATATGGTGGGACACGATACGACACGATGATCCCACATGTTAATTCTAAAAAATGTTAAATTTAATACGTTATGACACGTTTTGATATTAAATATTATTTTTAGTTTATGTAATATTTATTATATTTAATACTCATTAATTTAACAAACAAAGAAGTTAAACTTATAATATCCATCAATTTTGCAAAGAAACATAAGATATCCCAAATATTTATATTAAACTCAATAAAATGGTAATCGTAATCCAATGAATCTAATAGTTGGAATTAAAAGCATAACGCAACGCAACCTTTGAACATTTTTTTAAGTCTTTACAACATGTGTTAGAGTGTCGGGGAGTGTCGGATAGTGTCGGACATGACACATCAAGATTTTTATTTTTGAAGTATCGATTATTCATAGTATGGTGGAGTCTGTTTCCCTAATTATTCCTGCTCCAGCTAGCAGACTCCAGAGTGCTGGCAGATGAATTATCAATGTCAAAACTAGGGATGTGCATGGGTCGAACCGAACCGTTTTTTTTGAAAAACCGAACCGAATTGGTTTAAGTGATTCGGTTCGAAAGTGGTTCGGTTCGGTCCAAAACTGGTTCGGTTCGAAAGTGGTTCGGTTCGGTTCGAAAGTGGTTCGGTTCGAAAGTGGTTCGGTTCGGTTCGGAACCGGTTCGGAAGTGGTTCGAAACCGGTTCGGGTCGACCCTCTTTTGAAAAGAAAAAAATTAAAAATTTTAAAAAATAAAGTTATAAAAACTAATTTGGTTTGGTTTGAAAATGGTTCGGTTCGGTTCGGAAGCGGTTCGGTTCTTAAACCGGTTCTAAAAACTGGTTCGGTTCTTAAACCGGTTCTAAAAACCGGTTCGGTTCATGAACCGGTTCTTTTAAAACCGGTTCGGTTCATGAACTAGTTTTTTAAAATCGGTTATTTTATGGAGCGGTTCGGTTCGGTTCATGGTTCGACCCACTTTTATGGTTATTTTGCACACTCCTAGTCAAAACTACCATTTAAAAATGTCAAAAAAATAGATAAGGAAACAGTTAAAACCAAGGTAAACAATGTTTGTTTGTCTTTCTTCGTTATTTTCTCAACTAGACACCAATTTTGACAGTTGATTTAAGGAGTGAACCTCTTAACCTTTGCAATAAACCAAACTTAAGGGGAAAAATATATGACATTAAGTTATGGTAAACATATAATCTTGCTGGCAAGTTACGCGACAATATAGGTTGCTGCATTGTCCATTTCTATTGATACCTCCAGGCTCCAGGACAAGAAGATCTCATAAAACAAATTTGCTATAAGAAGCAAAGCTTTGCCTTTGCACTGCAACATGTCATTTTGTGCAGTTGTGCTTGTGCACATAGAAAAATTATTTTTCAAGTAAGTTAAACTATTCGAAGAAGCTCTCTCTCTCTCTTTTAACGCGAGATAAACGAGACATTAACATATTTTGGTTTGTGTCTTTTACTTTTTCCTCTTCATGTCACTAGAAAATGTCCCCCCCCTTTTTTTACTTCTAAAACTAGTACATGTTATTTTAGTGTATTTCCTTTCGCCTAAATAAACATATTCAGTTTAAACATATTCGGTCATGTTCTAGAATAAAATCAGATCCAAGAGTTTATTAGTTTTGTATAAATTTCCAGTAGAATGCAGCCTATTTTTTTTTGGATAGAAAACAGGGCCAGCTACACCAGTGATTTATCACTCTAATCTTTGTAAAGTCTAAACTATAAAACCAGTTCACTACTATTTATTAAGGGTTTTATAAGAGTTATGTGGTAGGAAAAGTGATTGTGTTATGTTATAGAGATTCGTTTTACGTGTCAGAGTTTTTTTTTTTGCTGCGGGCCCCACAAAATGTTGTGTGTGTAGGAAAGTTTTTGTGATCATGTTAAATGATAGATAATAAACCATTTATTAAAGGGTTTTATTTTTCTTATGTTGTCTCATGCAACACAAAAAAAATTGATGGGACCCATTTTTTCTCTCTCTCTCTCTCTTTTTAGTGGGTCTCATCCACTTTTTGTATGTTGCATGAGACAACTTGTCTGATGCAACATCAGAAAAATAAAACCCTTTATTAAAATACATAAATCATCAAAAGTTATATTTACAAACTTTTTATTTACAAACTATACTATGTACTTCGGGAAGAACAAAACACTTAAGTATGTACTCTTTGGAATACATAATGTAATTTCTAAAGAAAAAGTTTGTAAATATAACATATTATAATTGGCCAATACTAATTATCTCTGGAGTAGGGTTATATTTATAAACTTTTTGTTTACAAATTCTTACAAACTATATTATGTATTTCGGGAAATACAAACACTTAAGTATGTATTCTCCGAAATATTTAAAGTAGTTTGTAAACAAAAAATTTATAAACATAACCTATTATAATTGGTTAATACTAATTATCTCCGGTGAAAAGATTATATTTACAAAAATTTTATTTACAAATTATACTATGTCTGACCAGTAATACACTCTTGAATAGTGTATTACCGATCAGACATAAAGTAATTTGTAAATTTGTAAAAAAAAAAAAAAAAAATTGTTAATATAACCCCACTCTTATCTGTGACCCCTATTTATACTCAGAGGGAGCCTTCTGTACAGTTAAGTAAGCACAATAGTGCATGAAAGATAATTTTTGATCTTTTGTTTGAATTAATTTTAGTTGGGGTAGTAAACTACAAAGGAAATTCCAAAGGAGTAGTTAAGGTCACCATAGATCACATAATCATCTATAAATTGGAATGAAAATCTGGTTCGACGCAAGCGAATAATTCAATATCACTGTAAGTTACATATGACAGTTTCAAAAAAGTCACGGAAAGTTTTCACTTTTAGCTGGAAAGCATAACGAAAAATCTGTTTTCCGTACACATAATATGACAGTGAGACCCACCAACATCACCTCTTCAATATAATCTTTCCGTAGCCTCAGAGTCAGAGACAAAATAACAGACAAGTGCTTCTAACTGCGCTAAACTCAGTTCACAGAATGAATGAACAAATAATGATCCTTTTTTAATTACCAGTTCATGAAAAATTGAAAATGGATACAAGAAGTTGTTATTTAGTTTCGGTACAACGTAAAACGTTAATGATTCTAACATGCAAGAAGCGGTTTCTCGGTACTTTTTATTGGCCTTTGGCCTATGTAGTATGGTTCCATTTGTGAGCTATCTCATAGAAATAAATTTGTGGGCTCCACCACCTAAAAAAAGAAAGAAAAAAAGAAAAAAAAGTGATACAGTTTTCGAACGGTACGTAGGAGGGATATATATATATATATATATAAAGAGAGGTAGATCCTTTGACACAATTGTCAAATTTGAAATTTGACACCTCATCTGAGAGCCGTTATATAAAAAAAATCAATGACTCTGTTTTGTAAACATGTGACATCATTGATCTTTTTTTATCTAACATTATCAGATGAAGTTTCAAATTTCAAATTTAACACTGGTATTAAAGGATCTTATCCCCCCACACACACACACACACACATATATATATATATATATATATATATATATCACGTAAAGAACCACTTTATAGCAAAACTTTAAGGTATTTTGTGAGGGCCTTTTTAATTATTTATATTATTCTCTAACACACTCCCTCACATAAGAGCATTTGGGCTTGAAACGTGGATTTTGCATAGGCTCAATTTTGTTTTTTTTTTTTGATTTATCTTATGCTTAATTAACTCCAGAAGTGGGGGCAGTGTAAATAATCACTTAAACCCGAAATTTCAAGGTGTTGGGTGAGAGTTTTTTTAATAGTTTATATTATTCTCTAATATATATATATATATATATTTACATTTCTACAGTTGTTGTACGTGCAGCGATCAAATACTTGCCATATGTATACTTGGAAGTATTAAATGCGGGTATCATAATCATACAAAGGATGAAAGCATTAAATGTGGGGAATCATAACCATACACCTGTCGTTGCTATATGTAAAATGGCTGCAGAAATGATTTTACCATATATATAATATATATATGGGCTTATCATTTCTCAAGCTGCCGGATATAAAGTTATCTCCGGCTACTGAATCATAACCGTACAAAGATGAATCAATGTTGATAAAAGAAAAGAGAGAAAAGAGGAATCACAATCATTCAAAGGTGAATCAATAAATATAAGGAAATAAATAATTAAAACGACGTAGTTTTGAGATAAATTTATCTCAAGCAGCTTGATAAGGGCAAGTTATATTTACAAACTAAACTATATTCTCCAGGGAGAATACAAATTTTTCCAAACTACACTATATTCTCCAGGGAGAATACAAATTTTTCCAAACTACACTATATTCTCCCGGGAGAATATAGTGTAATTTGTAAAAAAATTCCAAAAAATTTGTAAACGGATCATGTCCTATATATATATATAATGCAATTCCTGATGGTTAGTGAGCCTCGTTTTCCATCTATAAAGTACTAGACATGCAATTCCTAATGGTTAGTGATCCTCGTTTTCCATCTATAAAGTGAACCATTTTCTTTTATTTTTCACTGTTAAATGCTTTTCGTGGTGGGGACTGATTTCATGATGAAGTGGAATTGGATCGTCGTGCATCGAACATTATGGTCCCGATCACTCACTCGTATCCAAGTTTTTCACCTTCCCACTGCTTAAGTGCTTTACTATTATTTGTTTCATTTGGATGTCTTTTCAATCTTATAACTTTTGAGAAATATGGTAATCATGAAACAGACAATATAGAAAAAAATGAGAATGAGAAATCTGAATTTGATAGAGTAAAAGTGTTTTATACAATGCTAATACATATAGCTTATATAAACTACCGAAAAAGAGTAAGCTATTCACTTACCAATTACATGTGCAAGTAACAAATTAGGTGACTAAGCTAACTAATAAACTATGCTAATAAAGTGTTGAGATATGTAGTTTCACATTGATTGGATGAACAACCTGAAAGTAAACTGGCCCTTTGAAGGCCGATGCATGTAAGGTGTAAAACAAAAATTTTACTGCGGAACATACATGCACTCATAGGTTCATGCTTTAAGACAGCATGATGTTACCTTGTTTTGGCCTGATCAGTCAGGGAGATGAGATGTCAGGCTTGAAGGGTTCAAACCCTCTAATGGTGATCCACACCACCGTTCGTCTATGATGCAAGAACTCTTTCTTAAAAGCCACCAGATGAACACCACAGTGAGGCTTGCTATGCGCACAAGTGGTGAGGGTGGAGGCTAGGTATCCTCTTTGGAAAGGTGTACTGAGCTACCCTACAGAATGGTGCATAGAGGAGGAGAGTTGGCTTGGTTTTCCAATGAAACCTAAGGTGAGGAACATGTCTATTTATGCGCACCCTTTGGAGAGGAGGAGGGAATTCATTCATTCAAAATGAAAAACAAACTTTCAAATTTCTTTGAAAGTTGTGCATGAAACAGTGTGATAAGGTGGAGCTGTTGCAAAACAAACTTTGCCAACAACCTCCAATCTTATCCACATGAATTTAAATTCAAATTAATTTAAACTTAAATTCATAAACTATCATATAGTATATAGTTTTTTCATGCGCATAATTCAGCCCTATAAAGGGTCCAAATACATTGAGCAGTTGCATTCAAAATTTGAATCAACTTACCCACTGATTCCCTCAACCACCAAATCTGAATGGAGGTTTGTTTTAAGTGATAAGATAACACTCTTATCACTTAAAAGTGGCGCACCAAACAGCCTAGGGAGAGCCTCCAAAGATGCTTCTTCATCCAAGGAATATGCTCCAATAAGATCCCGTCTTATCCTTTTGTTATGAAACAACTTTTCAAAACCAATTCAAATTCGAATTCAAACACTTGAATTCAAACGTTCAAACATTCAAATTCAAAATTCAAAATTCAAAATTTCAAATTTCAAATTCAAAATTCGAATTTCAAAATTCAAATTCAAATTCAAATTTTAAAATTCAAATTTCAAATTTCAAATTCAAAATTCGAATTTCGAAATTCAAATTCTAAATTCAAATTTCAAAATTCAAATTTCAAATTCAAAATTCAAAATTCAAATATTCGATTATTGATTTAACTAATTAAATTAATTAGTAATGGCTTGGACTATCCAAGCCCATTACTAAACTCCATGCACCACCCACCCATTTAGGTGGGCTTCCAAACAGCTTCTTGGGCTAATAACATTATTAGGCCCAATACCTTTAAAGCTAGTCCATCATAACTACAAGGTGTTAGTGTGTGACCCATTAGGTCCAACTTAGCTACTGACATAACTGGGCTTGGGCCCAACAAGCCCACAACCCAATTAATGACAACACAGAGCACTAGCAATGCTTTGTTGCCCCAGAACTAGTTAGATTAATGACTTGATCATCCTATTGCACATATTTGGTTACAGTATGTTTTTCCCTTCGTCTCAGTTATCTTCCCATTAACCTAGGGTAAGGAAATGTATCAACCCCTGCGGTTTAGGGTAAGCTTTATTCGAAATAGGGAATCTTCAATTTACTGACTCTAAAGGCAGATCATCTCATGATCTCTTTTACTATGCATAGATTCCCGAGTCCCTGTAAATGTCATCCTGATTTCTCCGATTTACAGATAACCTAATCTCTCACAGAGATTTGACGAATTCCTTCAGCTTATTACCCTAGCCCTGTGCCCTTTAAGGACACGCCCAACAGTATACCTATGAGTCTCCATGTTTCAGGCAGACGAGGTATACAATCAAAACATGCCTTCAAGAACACAGTCTAGGTAATAACTTCTGGTCTAAGGAAAGACACACCCAAACATAAAGAGATTACTCTAATGACACTATCTGTGAGATTTCCTCATAGAGTCTCTTTTTGGGTCTGTTCAGTGCGAGCTATACTCTTATAGGTCCACCCATGACTTTAGCTAAGATATCTCCATATCTGCAGCTCATGAGGTCTTTACCTTGTATCCATATACAAGTAGATAAGTCGTACTAGTCTTTACTCGAGATCACTGATCCCCAAACTCAGTGTCTCTAGACTAGGAACATATAATTAGGAATAGACATGCAATATCCTTGAATCCTCATGAACGTGATCTCATCACAGATACTCAAGAGATACCTGTTCTATTCCAAGGGGTTTATCCAGTTCATTCATATAATATTAACAGTAATATCGAGACACAATATGAAACTGAATAAATAGTGCTTACATTTATTTGCGACAAATAAAGTTCTACATCTAGTGTCCTTTATTTAATCAAAAGATTGTCTCTAGGACACCCATATGCTAACAAGCTCCCACTTGGCCTAGAGCCAATCAGACCTAAGTCGTATGCCCAAAGCCTCATAATGACTATCATGTTTTCTCTGAGAAACAGCCTTTGTCAGAGAATCGGCCAGGTTATCGTCTGTGGGAACATAATCCATTTTTACATCATTCCTATCAATGATTTCTCTAATCAAATGATATCTGCGGAGCATGTGTTTAGATCTTTGATGAGACCTAGGTTCCTTTGACTGCGCGATGGCTCCAGTGTTGTCGCAAAGCAACTGTATGGGCTCATCCACGCTTGGAACCACCCTTAGTTCATTTATGAACTTCTTGATCCACACTGCCTCCTTAGCTGCTTCTGAAGCAGCTATGTATTCAGCCTCTGTCGTTGAGTCTGCTGTTGTCTCCTGCTTGGAACTTTTCCAAGACACTGCCCCACCATTTAAGGTGAATACGAATTCTGACTGTGACTTGCAGTCATCTTTGTCACTCTGAAAGCTGGCATCAGTGAACCCTTTCACTGTTAACTCATTAACCCCACCATAGACCAGAAACGCATCCTTAGTTCTTCTTAAGTATTTAAGGATGGTTTTGACTGCCGTCCAGTGACCCTCTCCAGGGTCTGACTGGTATCTGCTCGTAATGCTTAAAGCATATGAGACATCTGGTCTCGTACATATCATGGCATACATGATGGATCCAATAGCCGAAGCATATGGAATTCCACTCATGCGATCCTTCTCAGGCTGTGACTTAGGACACATAGCCCTTGATAGGTGTACCCCATGACTGACAGGAAGAAAACCCCTTTTCTACCCTTCCATGCTAAACCTCTTTAGCATCTTGTCAACGTACGTGGATTGAGATAAACCCAGCAGCCTCTTGGATCTATCTCTATAGATCTTTATACCAAGTATAAAGGCTGCCTCTCCCAAATCCTTCATGGTAAAGTTTTCTGAAAGCCACTCTTTCGTTATTTTTAATGTGGGGATGTCATTTCCTATTAGCAATATGTCATCTACATAGAGCACTAGGAAGACGACATTACTCCCACTTACCTTTCTGTAAACACAAGGTTAATCCTCGTTCTTGATAAAACCGTTACTCTTAACGACTTCATCAAAACGTATATTCCAACTCCTTTATGCTTGCTTTAGCCCATATATTGACCTTTGTAGTTTGCATACCATATGCTCCTGATCTTTGTTTTCAAAGCCTTCAGGTTGTGTCATGTACACTTCCTCCTTCAAGAACCCATTCAAGAAGGCGGTCTTGACATCCATTTGCCAAATTTCATAGTCGTGGTATGCTGCTATTGCAAGCATGATCCTAATAGATTTGATCATGGCAACTGGTGAAAAAGTTTCATCATAGTCAACTCCTTGTCTTTGACGATACCCTTTCGCCACCAACCTAGCTTTGTAGGTCTGAACGTTGCCATCTGCATCAGTCTTTCTTTTAAAGACCCATTTATTACCGATAGGAACTATTCCTTGCGGTTTAGGAACCAAGGTCCATACCTTGTTCTGATACATCGAATCCATTTCAGATTCCATGGCTTCAAGCCATTTTGAGGAGTCAACATCTTTGACCGCCTCCTCGTAGTTACTTGGTTCATCATCCTCAACAGTTTGCTGATTCTCAATCACAAACCCGTACCTTTCAGGTGGATGGATGACCCTCGTAGGTCTACGGACTCTCTTAGCACAGGTAGGTTGGGCCTGTTGCATTATCCAATCTCCAAGCCCAATGGGCTCTCGTGTGAGGGGGCGTGTTGAGATATGTTGTTTCATATTAGTTGGATGAACAACTAATGTGGCCTTTATAAGGCCTTGGACACTCCCATCCTTTGAGCTAGCTTTTGGGTGGTGTATCTCAAGGTTCTTTGCATAAAGATCACTTTTTATTCATAGAAATGGTCAGTTGTACCAGTGTGGGTGGCCAATATAGCATATGCACCTAACTATATATTGAGCCATCATCTCCACTTAATCACATTATTTGATGGTGGTAATGCGGTACGCTCAGTGAATGATGATGAATCAAGAAATCCAGAAAATAAAATTTGCTTTGGATTTTCCCACCAATCAGATAAAAGGTCAAAAAGGTTGGAGAGGGGTCTAAGTGGTTGTACTATGCTTAAAAAGCTGATGAGGAATAAGAACATGTCCATAGCCATGAGTTTCTGGAGTCTAATTACTTTAGAAGGTTGTCTGGCTGATATGAGACATAGGAACAGAAGGACTTTTCTGTAGTCACTGATAAAAGGTGAAAAGCAGCTACTTGCTAGAAACCGGGTTGTTCTGTATTATTACTACTTTTACTTTGGGGTGCAAAATGCTTTGTGATGACAGGTCACTGCCAGAATCAGAATCATTTGAGGATGCATAAAAAGCTAATCAAATCTCTATCACTGTTAATGGGGCTAATGTTTGTGGCAATTAAAAGCAAATAATTAACACACTAGCCTAACCAAAAAGCTTGAACTAGCGTTTGAAACCATATTATTCAACAAAAGGTAATGGGTTTGAATCCGGTATTCTTTGCAAATATGTAACGGTAAGGTTGTGTATATAGATTGCCTCTACTCTTGCTAATTGATAGGGACCCATAGGATCACCACCCCTAGTTGCTTACACAATCCATGTGATGTGAGACTCTTAACATCGAATAAATTTTTGGTGCTACTGTTGCACCTAGATTCAGTGCATCCCACCAATGGGAGCAATACACATAAGAGAAGAGAGAGAGAATTTGACAGAGAAGATAAAATTTCGGTTGACATGTAATATTTACATTTATGGGATGCACTCAATCTTTGGTGCAACAGTAGCACCAAAGATTGATTTATTCCCTAACATCCCCCCCCCCCCCCCCCCCCCCCCGAGATAGCCCTTTCCGTGATCCGACTCTCAACGAGAGCACCAAATGGTGGTAGCCCTTTCCCCCTCTGGGCGCGGCTTCACCACCTATCAGATAGTCCTTTCCATGATTCGACTCTCAACGAGAGCACCAAATGGTGGTAACCCTTTCCCCCTCTGGGCATGGCTTCACCACCTATCAGATAGCCCTTTCCGTGATCCGACTCTCAACGAGAGCACCAAATGATAGAGATCCATGGGATCACCACCCCAAAAGCCAGCTTAAAGGGTGGAGTGCCCAAAGCCTTATAAATCTCACACTAGTTGCTTACACGATCAACGTGGGACTCCTAACAGTAATCGGGTTTTTTTTATTATTATTATTGGTTGGTTTTATATCTATCACAGCTTGCTAGCAAGCAAGAACAAAAGAATTTTGGTGTGGTTTTCTACTCCAACCTTCTTAAGCATTGTGGGGATTGCTAGCGAGTGAACAACCAACTAGCCTCTTAGGCCACCAAGTTGGACGCCAAAGTTTGTCTTGTAATTACAAGACATGACATTGCATCAATGCAGTTAAATGGAGGATACTGCGAGACTAAGACAGGGTACCTTCCTATTGCTACATAAGTAAAAGCAAGGTAGAATTTCATGAGTAGAGAAAGGGTCCAAGAAAAAGTAAATCCCACCACAAGGTCTGAAGTTGCATCTACCATTATAAATCCCACCACAAGTTCAAGATGGGTTATGGAGTACAAATTGTTAAATGAGACAAGGCCATAGAAAGAAAACAGAACTTTGATTATTTGTTCTGTGACCATTGCTTGTGAGCATGTATGTGTATGGCTTTTGCCTTGAACTTGCCAGCTCTTATTTTGGGGCAAAAAACAACAACAAAAAAGGGGGTCCCCATTCTCTTGATCAGTCCAATAAACTAAATAGCTCGTGACCTACTATTTTGTTCAGAAAGTATTAAAATACAATATATCTTCTTGGGGTAACTTATATTTACAAATTTTTTTGTTTACAAACTTTTACAAATTACACTATATTCTACCGGGAAAATACAAACTTTTGCAAATTACACTATGTTTTCCCGGGAGAATATAGTGTAATTTGTAAAAAAATTCCAAAAAAATTGTAAACGGATCCTGTCCCATCTTCTTGACCGAAGAAGTACTGCAATTTTATATTATTATTTTTTGGCAGGGCATTCAAATTTATTTTCTGGTGCAACAATATGGATTTATTTGAGTTTTTCATTCACTTGTTTATTCATGTTGCGAAACATTCATTTGTTTTTCCAAATAAAAATATGTATTATTGGGAGTTTGGAATCAATTCCATTACTACATTATAGTGACCTTGGAACCACTTTAGTTTGAGGATTTAAATTCTTTAGCATACCCCATTTGGTTAATTATATTCAAATATTATCCAATACAATATTGTATATTAAGTAAAAAAGAATTATACTTATATCTTGAATTATTACTTGTCGTCTCTTTTAGTTTAAAACATTTATTATTTACTTGACAATTTTTAAAAACGAAAAGTTGACACCTTCAAACCTAGATGGCCTTTAATTCATTTTTATCTTTTTTTGTAGTTAATAATTTTTGTTTGTAATTACAAAAATATCGTTAACTTCACAATTCTCAAACTTGAGCCATTAAGGGTTTTAGAATTTAGAGGTCCATTATTGGCCAAATGCCAATAGAAGGAACCCATCAGACTCAAACAAAAAAGGCATGTGACCTAGAACAATACAGTAACATGGTCTAGATTTTACTTAAAAAAAAAAAACATGAGCTTTGGCATCATAAATCTGCAACTGATCCATGTATGGGAAATTGTGTTTGGATAATACTAATAGGCCCAAGTGTACAACATGTTATTTGGCCCAAAATAGCGATAAGAGCTGAGAGCCCAGCCAGCTCATTCTTAAACAGCAAGTCGGGTTTGGACAATATTCTGCAATAGGGATGCACACATAAAAAATAAAAATAAAAATAGGGTGAAATCTACTAAGGAAAAAAGAGAGAAAGAAAGAAAGTAAATAGATCTCATCCATTTTTTTTTTTAGGATTTTATAATTCTCATTTAACATGAGAATTTAATTTTTCCTACACATCTTTCGATTTTCGTGCTGATATGGGTCTCACATATAATTTTTTCTAATACATGGGTCTCACATGTTTTTTATCTCTACAACATGAGATTTGAATTCTCATTCAACATGAGAATTATAAAACCTTTTTTTTTATGTATGGATGATATAATTTTTTTCATGTAATATGAGAAACTATATTCTCTACATAATTTGGTTTAAATAGATCATGTTTATATAAAATATTTTAAGACTGAATTAACTTTTGACCTAGGCATGTTAACCTATTTAAGTTTATTACTATCAATACTTATTAAAATTAAAAAAAATGATATTAATTTATTAAATAAAATTATTTGGGTATACTTTTTATTTTATTTTAATTAAGATAAATAATAAAATATAGATCAAACAAATCTTATAAAAATAAGTTTATGATTTGCTTCCCGCTTGTAAAGTTTTGAGTCTGTTTTATTTTAATAAATATATTAAGTTACGTATGACTATTATAGATTCTTGATTAGGTGCATGACCTATTTTCATCCCCATCCATATCCTATGGATGGGTGTCTACGTCATCTAAGAATAATGATACTTTTTTCTTTTTAAGATATGGTTTGATTATAAAAGTGTTTAACATTGGCTACAAAACAATAGCTAAGAAAAGAAAGAAAGCACTGAAATGCTCTTTGATGGAACTGGGAGCTAGCGTCCATGTACATTGATGGATTACTTAACCAGCTTTCTCTATCACATATAAACTTTAAATAAAAAGAAGACAAAAAAAATCAAGAGAATTGTTACTTTAACAACTCAATTACGACAATATATATGCGTAATGCAAATTCCTTTTTTCTTCTTTTTTTTGGTTTGTCTTAAGATTCCAATTCCAAATTAGCGTTCACGGCACCCTCATCCTGACGTTTGAGCGACGCAACATTGAGTTTAAAGAAAAAAAACTTAGTTATGAGATCGTTTTCATGTCACTGTTTGGACTTATTTATAAAAACTAAAGTTGCTGAAAAAAATCTTCTTTCAATGTGACACAATTAAGCACTGAAAATGACACAATATCTTTTAAAAGATTTACAGAATTTTAATCTCAAATTTTTTTACGACATTAAAATTCTATAAATTCAATACATGAATTCTAATATGAATTTAGAAGAATTTAATCATGTAGATGTATTTAATATACACTTTGACATATATTGTACATATATTTCATTTTTAATAAAATAATTATACAAAATAAAATTAAAACCATCACTTATAGTACTTGAAAAAAAAAAATTAAAGAGCTATCGATCGAGAAGATTCAATATAAAATGAATATTTATACTACTTACTTATATAAGTCGTACATTAACTATTGAAACAACCAAAATATGCATGCCTCTGTGTAAATTCAATAGTAGTAATACTTTCACCTTATAAAAAAATTAAAATTAAAATTTACTTTCACAAAGTCACAACTATGATTTGCCCGGTATTAAATACAGTTGATTGATTATCAAACCAAGATATATATGTGATTTTTTGTACAAATGAAGTTTTGAGTACTGAATATAATACTCTAACAAGAAAAACGAAAACGAGCACGGCTAATTAAATTTAGATAAATGTACCATCGCTTTAGTTGATGTGGGAAACATCGGGGGAGAATATGACCTTTTCATCACTACCTTTATTATATAGACTGCATATGCAAAAAAAGAAACAATATCCAATATTAGTTAATGCATATGTGAGATTCTAAGCAATTCCTTCAACATATAAGAGGGTTTTTTCTTCACTTTTTTTATGAGCAATATTGTTATCCAAAATGATGATAAAATCAATGAAATGGGGTAATCTGTGTTTGAACATTATTCATGGTTACATGAAATGCACATACAAAATTAAAACATGCAATAACATAAAGTTAGAGCATACCGTACGAATATATGTATGTAATAAGGAAACATTCGAGTCCAGTGTTAGATATTGTGTCCTTAAGACAATTTTGCCCTCTATATGGTGCCCAAGACTTGTGGACAAATATCTTCCATGATAGAACAAATCACCTCTATTCTTGCGGAGGCACTTCCACATAGAATAGCACCATCGAACTCAACTTTTGCCTAACCAATCGCACTGGAGTGGAATACAAGATGCAAAACGAGAAACTATTCTAAAACTCTGATTCTCTATATATTTATAGAAAATGTAAGGTCGTGATTCAAAAGGCATCTATTCGATGACGAAATAACACATTCGTTGGACACGAAAAGACACATTTGTTCGACACGAGAAGACACATACGTTCGATACAAAAAGATACATCAATTCGACACGAAAAGACACATATTCAAAAATGAAACAACATATCTATTAGGATGAAAAGACACATTTGTTCATCGACGAAAAGACACACCTTTTAAGTCAAATTTCTTATTCATAAACATAATTGATTTAAAATTAATTCCAAATTTCTTATTAGTGAATATAATTGATTTAAAATTAATTCCAATTAATATTTACTACATGTATCCACTCACTTAAAATATAAAACATAACAAGTTGTTTTTTTCTACTTACGTTAAAATTTGACTCGTTATATATAAATATACATTTAAGAGCTTGGAAGGGATGTGGCACGACACACACACTGTTAACATAAAGAAGATAAGCCTAATGTTGTCAATCAAATTACTATTGTGCTCTCTGTTTTTGTTTATGTGCCACTTCGCCATATCATGCAACGCAAACAAACAGAGTGAATACCTCTATAAGTTTCTTCAGTCACGGAGGTCTCAAAAACCCTCACATGGAGAAGCTTCTGATGGGGCTGAACTCGTGGTACATGTAGTTGAGCAACAACATGGGCTTATGGAAGCTGACAAAGTGAAAGCTTTACCAGGACAACCCCAAGGTGTGGATTTTGATCAATATGCAGGCTATGTAACGGTGGATGCCAAGAAAGGGAGATCACTGTTCTACTATTTTGTGGAGTCACCTCATAATTCTTCTACCAACCCTCTTGTTCTATGGCTAAATGGAGGTAACTATATATTTTGCTTGCATGGGTTCGTTTTTTTTGCATTTATTACAAATAAGTTATGTGCAGTAATCTAATATGACGTTGTTTTGGGCTAAAATCATCATTTTAGAAATAAATGCAAATAATTTATCTACATTAACTGTAGAAATATTTTTCTGAAAGTTTATTACATGTATCATGTATGAACTAAGATGAATTCAAATTTAATTATTGTTTGTTTGAGCTACACCTAATAACCCTTCCATGGTCTTAGCAATAGCAACTCAGTTATTTTGTGATTTTACTATGATCCTGTTTAGGTCGAACTTAATTTCTGTTATAAGTTTGAAGTTTAAGAGGGATCCGATTAACTCCTAAATCAGTTGAAATTTTTATTAAAAAAATTAGGACATGCAAATATAGCATCAAAAGATATCATAATTATAAACAAATTAATTTTTTTATTATGAAAATTATAGCCATTCATCTATTATTATAATCACTAAACATATGTTTGATAAAATATAATCACTAATCATATCAATCACTTATAAAGTAACCATATTTTTGGCCAATGTTAAACATTTTTAATAATTTGTAGTTTTTTAAATTAATGTATTTATTAACGGGTTAAAACTTAAAGTTGGAGAATATTGTTATTAACTAAAAATTTGATATCTCTATGTATTTGATTATTTATATCATGATACTAAGTAACTGTCAAATAAATCTTAGTGCAAAATGTAATGATAAAAAATAAAATAAAAACACAAGAATCTGAAAAAGATATCGGGAATCTTAAAGTGTATTATTGAATGTTGAATATGACACTATGACCCTACGTCCCTACCATATATTCCATGGCCAAACACGGTAAGATAGCAATGAGCTATTCTCATAATTTCTTATCTACGATTGATTGCTATATTTGATAAGATGATTAATTCCAAATCAATTGCTGCACTCAAATATTGGCATCATACCTAGTGGAATTCCAACACGGAAGCTATTAGTCATGTCTCCCACCAAACGGGATAATAATTCTTGACCCATAAATTCTTTTGCATAAAAAATTAATTAAAGTAACAAAGTATACACTTTTTATTTATACTTAATAGTTTACTAATTATTAAGTTAAAATAAAAAACTAGTAATATATTAAAAACTATACTTTAATAATGAATGTTGTAAGTGACTTAAGAACTTCTTTCTCTATTCAACATAAAAGTCGCTAATTTCATTCTTAATTCTACCCTTACGTTAATTAATGTTAAAACACCACCTCTTCTTACATGAATATGTCCTAAAAAATTTGTGCCACCTGGGTTACTTTCCTTGGTTCAAAATTTTGCAACTTCCTTGAAGATATTTCTCATTTTTGTGTTTTGGTAACCAGCAATCTCACTTTTAGTTTACTCTTGAACTTTTATTACCCCTGTACTTCTCCCCAGTAAGAATCTCGAAATTTGAAAACAACTACATATTCCCCCCCGCGGAGGAATGATACGGCTAGGGGTGTCAATATAGGTTTTGACATGCGGGTCGACCTGCGACACGACACTAGAATTCGTGTTCGGGTTGACCTGTAAAAAAATTCGTGTCGTGTTCGTGTTAGAAAAAATAACACGTAAAATATTCGTGTCGTGTTCCTGTTGATGTGTTTATGTTCGTGTTGACTCGTATTTTTTTATTATTTTTTAAATTTATTATTATTATTTTTTATTTTATTTTTTAATTTCGATCGATCTTTTAAAACAAAATTTGTTAATTACTGTTTTGACCCCCTATTTTGTGTGTTATTCGTATCGTCTATGAAGCACCGACACTTCAAAGACCCTTGCGTGTCGTGTCCGACACTTCCCGACACTCTCGGACACTCCGACACTTCCCGACACTCCAACACACATTATAGAAATTCAAAAAAAGGTTCAAATGTTGCGTTGCGTTGAGTTTTTAGTTCCAACTATTAGATTTGTTAGATTACGATTAGCATTTTATTAAATTTAATATAAATATTTGGGATATCTTATGTTTCTTTGCAAAATTTATGAATAATATAAGTTTAGATTCATTTTTTTGTTAAATTATTGAATATTAAGTATAATATACACTATATAAATTAAAAATATTATTTAATATCAAAACGTGTCCTAACGTGTCGAAATCTAATATTTTTTAGAATTAACGTGTCGGAGTGTCGTGTCGTATCGTGTCACGTGTCCCGTGTCAGTATCGATGCTACATAGCGTATCGTGTCGTGTCAACCCGCAAAAAATTTGTGTCGTGTCAATGTTGAAGATTTTGACACGAAAAAAAATTTGTGTCGTGTTCGTGTTGATGTATTCGTGTCGTGTCAAATTCGTGTCGTGTCGAATTCGTGTTGTGGGAACCCATTTTCACACCGCTAGATAGGGCAATCTAGCATTTTAACGTTACACATAATATTGCATTTGGTTTCACTGAAGTTTGAACTGACCAATTCTGGTGGCTTGCATTTGGTTACGGTTTGAGAAAATTACAATGATTGCCACAATAAATGCTTTCCTTTTTAAGTAATGCATCCAGTGCTTAGCATAAAAAGGAAGGTCACTAAATGTAGATGATTATATACAGGGCCTGGATGCTCTTCCCTGGGGTATGGAGCCATGGAAGAACTGGGACCTTTTAGAGTCAACAGTGATGGAAGAACACTTTACAGAAATGAATATGCATGGAACAAAGGTAAGCATGCACTAGCTAGATGGAAATGTTCATGATTCATGACTGATGAGTTGCTTCTATATATAATTGGCAGTGGCAAATGTTATTTTCCTAGAATCTCCAGCAGGAGTTGGCTTTTCATATTCAAACAATTCTTCAGACTACTCTAAAATTGGTGACAATAGCACTGCCATGGATTCTTACACTTTTCTTCTAAACTGGCTTGAGAGATTTCCACAGTATAAAACTCGTGACTTTTTCATAACTGGAGAAAGCTATGCTGGCCATTATGTTCCTCAACTAGCTGACACTATTCTCTCAAATAATAAGCTAAGTACAAATCACACTGTGATCAACCTGAAAGGGATTGCGGTGAGTCAAAACTTTCCAGAGTACAATATTCAATTTATTACATTTAATTGTGGAGTTTATTTGGCCTCAAATTTTTATTCTTAGTGCAGATTGGGAACGGTTGGATAGATGATAGTATGTGCTCAAAGGGAATGTATGACTATTTCTGGACACATGCTCTTAACTCTGACGAAACCCATGAAGGAATTGAAAGACACTGTGACTTTGAGAGCGTTGACTTTACAAGTGAATGTTACAAATATCAAAGTATAGCGGATGATGAGGTTGGAAACCTTAATATTTACAACCTATATGCTCCACCTTGTGATTTAGCTGCAACAAAAACTGGTGCTAGTCCAGCCACTTACTCTGTAAGTTGCATGTCATGCTATTTTGCATTTTTGTTGCGTGAAATTTGAACTAGGAGTAGGGGAGTCTAGTAGGTTAAGTATATAAAGAGTGAAGAAAATAAAAACTGAGGATAGTAAAGTTAAAGGGAATTTGTCCTTTTACATTACACAACTTATGTCTTTTCAGTAGATGGGACTTAAATCTTTATATTTTTTTTGTCTACTCTCTCCTCCTTTATTTATCTATTTCTCTCACTTAAAATGACACAACTTTACATCCTTTAAATGCATTATCATTTTTTATGTTTTCATTTTTTATCTTGACTTTTATGAATAAGCTCTAAGTTTTTGTGCTATGTATACTAAAATAATTACATTAACTATCCGATCCAAAGGCGGACCCACGTGGTTACACATGTCCGCAAATGCGGACATAAGATTTGAGCTTTTTTCTTTTTTCTTTTTGTTGTTGGTTCTTATTTGTCTTTTGGTTTAATATTTATATTAGGAGTAAATACCCTTTAAGTCCTCAACAAAAAATACAATCCCCACTTTGGTCCCTTATAAAAAAAATTAGTCATGAAGTTTCTAAGAAATTCGAAGTGGAACAATTTAGTTAAAATTGTGATCCCTCACAAATTCAAAAAAAATCCACATTAATCCCCAAAAGGACTAAAATATATCCACTTTGAATTTCATAGAGACCATGCAATTAAATTTTTTTTTTTTTGTAAGGGACTAAAGTGGAGATCAAATTTCTTGTTAGAGACCAAAAAGAGTACATAAAGCGTTAATCTAAGCTCTCTTTTACAAAAAAAATAAAATAAATTTTAAGTTTTTATGCTGTGTATATTAAAATAACTAAATTAACTCATCCAATCTATGGCACCCTTAAATATGTAACAAACAAATTGACAGCGCCATTAATGATCATACAAGCTTGGACAAACAAGCTGAGATGGAAACTTCATGAAGTTCACAGAAATGAGAAATTAATTCCGTAATGCTTAAATGAAATTTAAGAATTCAAAGATTACTTGAGTGATATGTTACACAAAACTAAGCCAGAAACACTTCTATATTCAACATTGTAGGGAAACAACTTCGACCCTTGTTCTGACGAGTATACCAATTCCTACTTAAATCTGGCTGAGGTTCAAGAGGCTCTTCATGCTAAAGCCTCGAAATGGGTTGCTTGCAGGTACACAGAATTCATTAATTATGTTTTCCTCCCTATAATTTCAGAATGCATTAATTGTAACTATTCAATTTCCTGAATTATTATGTCTATTGATTCTTCTCAGCGGAGTGGGTTGGACAGATAGCCCTGCAACTATTCTAACCACCATAAATCGGTTAATATCAAGTGGCATAAGCACCTGGATATATAGGTGATATAGAATTTACAAATTGCTCTATTACATTCAAGACACTGTCACAGCTTTATGAGAAACATTGTTGTTATTATTCAATAATGCGGTGGGAAGGGCCGGCTTGGCTCGGTATGCTTGCTTGCCGTGGTGTGTCAGGTCACGGGTTCAAATCAGTCTCTCTGCAAAAAGCAGGAAAGACTGCCTAGAATTTTTCCTTCCCTAGACACTCACGAAGTGGGTATTTGAACTGGATCAGCCCTTATTCAATAATGCAGTGGCGATACAGATGGACGTGTTCCCATAACATCATCTAGGTATTCAGTGAATGCATTGAAACTTCCGGTGGAGACAGAATGGCGTCCATGGTACTCTGGCAATGAGGTAATGAGGCATTACTATAAATTCAAAACTTAAAAGCCACGTGTATGTAATCTTACTGCATACAAATACAATATGCAGGTTGGAGGATACGTGGTTGGGTACAAAGGGCTCACACTCGTCACTGTAAGAGGAGCTGGGCACACGGTTCCAAGCTACCAACCACAGCGAGCACTAACCATGATTTCATTTTTCCTTCGTGGAGAACTTCCTCCTAAATTAACCTCCTAAGTCTCTTTGGAATTTCATTAAAATCGATGTGAAGATTTGATAGATGAGTTTCATAGGAAAATTCATCTATAAAATTTTCACCCCTAAAAAAAAAAAAAAGCTTACTCCTTCGCAATTGCATGACATTTCTATCATTTAGTGTGGACGTGGGGTGTTAATTTTATTTGGACATAGATTAGGCAAACTAATAAATTATGTGGACCACATTACTCCATAGAAAGGAAAATAATCCAATCCAATCCAAACTAAAAAAAGTGCAACTAACCCCCTAGTTCAATTGACAACTAAGCTCCCAAGAGTTTGCTTGAGTCACGGGTTGAAACCCTGCCTCAAGCAAATTCTTAGAAAATCTTTGGGGGCGAGAGGACGTGCCTCCCCCTCGATTGGGGATTATTCTCATCCTTTCTCCGGTAGCGAAGCTCAATGTACCCGATGTTCCAATGAGGGACTAGCCTACAGGGCCGTACCCCGAGGGCAGGGTGACCGAAGTAGGTTGAATAGGGATACCTCCAATACCAAAAAAAAAAAAAAAGTGCAACTAATTACTTTAAGGGACCACAGCTTTCTCTGCATTCAATTATTTAGCCAAGTTAATGCACATACAGAAACTAAAGGAAAACAACATCAGAAATTTACGATTCATAGAAATCATCAAAATGAACAAGATCTCAAACCTAAATAAGATGAACTTGAATTGTATAATTGCTCTGAATAGCATAGGCACATGCAATTAAAATATTGGCAAAGAAGAAATTAAATGGCCCTTAAAGGCAAACCAAGGCAAAGCTATAATGTCAACTGCCGGAAATAAATAAAATGCAAGCAAGCACTCACACTGTCATACTTGAGACAATTATTCCGCTAAACAAGTTCCTCATTAGTCATTTACTCCTCAGGTCTAAATAAATAATTAATTGAATCCCTACATTGCTACCTCAAGTTGTCAAAATTCAACTCCGCTCCACAATTAGGAGCGATTCTTAAGAATTCAACAGATCAAGCAAGTTAAAAGGTAGAGAAGTTAATTTGATCATTCAAGCTTGATGCTGTTATAACTTGTTGTGAGAGCTACTCCTGCAGTGCACTTCATTCAGCTTACTTGCTGTTGGTGGCCTCCATAAACGGGGTAAGCCCCATAAGCAGCAGCATATATGCTTGGGTCATGAGGTGCCGGCAACGCGTATCCATAACAATCATAAATAGGGCCCCCATAATATGCCCCACTCCAGGGGTTGGCGAAATCCATTCTAAACTGCTATCCAAAGATATAACAAATGAGAAAGAATCACCACAAATGCAATTTAATGACAGACAGCATGAGGACAATCCAGTACTCTAGCACTAAAGAATTTTATGGGGAGATAAGATGATAAAATAATCTTTTATCCATTGATTTTAAAAACAAATGTTCTTATAATTCTTTTAAATGATTACAACAAACGTAGGATAAGGACTTAAGAATAATGCTCTCTACAATTATGCAAGGGTAAGGTTACGTACAAGGATTGTCCTTACCCCATCCTCGCTAGTCAGGGTTTAATAGGGAGTGGTTTACAACAAACTTAGGAAAGGTCATGGGTTTGAATTTAAAAAATAGTCTTTTTGCAATATGTAAGGGTAAAACTGCGTACAAAAATTGCCCTAACTCCACCCTCACCAATTGGAGCTTAATGGGGAGTGGATAACAACAAACTTAGACTAAGTTGATGTAAGCAGCTGGGAACCAAATAGAAACTGCTTTCCTTAAACAGGTGCAACGTTTTTGGAAATATAATAGTTAAGGACAGAGAACAATGGAGAAAGGAAAACTCTTATATTAAAAGCAAACTCCAACAATACAAAGACTCTAACAATTTTCTCTCACTCAAGTGCTACGACACTTTTTTTTTCTAAGAGACACTTGTTTTTTTTATTATTATTACTTCATCCATATTACAAACACATAATACATAAATTATTTATAAAGCTTCAGCCACCGAAGATGTTGCTTCTCATCCACCGTTTAACTGACACCATAATCTTATTACATGACATCAGTTAACATGACTCCTTACTAACCGATTCCATTTGTTTTTGACACATTCATACAAGGACAGCAAATTAAGTCACATGGCTGTATACCCAAGTCTTATAGATGCTTTTAGAAGCGGTGGGAGAGTTTGCTTTTCTAACAAATGTATGGTATTCCTAGGTGGATAATTGGTCATCAAACAACATTTGTTCCCCTATATTAATAGACCCAATATAATGACAATGAGAAAGTGGGATTATACGAGTGAGAGAGTGAGAGAGAGGTATTGCCTGCTTATTTGATGGATTGCGGCCCCAAGAAAGACGAACCGTTTGCTTACCAATCGTTGTACCATTTAGCTTCTGCAAAGCCTCTTCAGCATTATTTCTGGAAAGTTTTTCAGAATGATATTGTAGTGATTACATCAATGAAGAGATTAAAAAACATATTATCCGTAGATATTTAAAGATTTGAAATGGCAGAACTTTTACCTGTTTGCAAATTGGACAAAACCACACCCCTTTCCAACAGGTATCTTAACAGAGAATATCTCACCATACTGGGAGAACGGCTGCCTAAGATCTTCATCTGTAACATTAGGATCGAGTCCTCCAACAAATATCTATAATGAATCATGGGTTAGCTATTGGAAAGTAGTAATAAATCGCTAAAATGAAAAACCTCGTAATTGGAGCTGAAAAACTCACAGTTGTGTTCGTAGAATCTGCTTCAGATTGGCTGGTTGTGCCATTTGACTGGCCTCCTAAACAAGGAAACGGACAAAATAAATACACAGCCGGTAAAATTATTTCAAAACCTTATGGTAGCATGCAATAGAAAAACAAATGATAAAATAAAATTGAGAGATGAATTATCAAAAACAAATTGAAGGGATCTAACACCAAGACAAGGGAAAATTAATGACTAAATGAATTCCAGGAGTTCCATGAGTTCATTATCATTCAGTTCAAGACATAATAACTGTCTTTTTTATTTTTTTGGCTGTGGAAAAGACATAATAATTGTCATTTTAAGGGATTTATTCATCTAGAAAGACATGGCAATATCCCTTCTTCTAAATTGAAATTGTCAGTTAAACCGTAAGACAAGGATTACTATTTATACAAGAACTCTAGTTCTCAAAGTTCATCAGTAACAAACTGAAGCAGAACAAATGGAAAATGAGGGTAAAATAGGTGGCTAGAAGCATTATCTATGAATGGAATGTATAATGTACTACTTTTTTTTCCTCTCCCAAACAAAAAGAGTAAAATAAAATTATCAGACGCAACTAATTTGATTTGGCAGACCTTGTTGATGGCTAGATGATTTCCTTGGTGTTGCAGCACCAATTCGCATAGGCCTGCTAGAACAATAAACACCATTCATCTGAGTCATAGCCTGGGATCTCTCATTATCATCTCCAAACCTAACGAAACCATAGCCCTTTGAACGGCCAGTGTTGCCATCAAAAACAACTTTTGCAGCTTTAACGGAAGGATATACACTAGCAAATGTTTCATGCAACACACTATCCGTAACATCTGCAGCTAAATCTCCTACAAAAATAGAAAGATCAGGAACATTGTCTGAACACTTGTCTCCTGTGCTAAATGTTGCCCAGTTCAGACGAAAAGGTTGCTCTGTATTGGGCATCATAATTCCAGCATAATTCTGTAAAACTTTCTCAGCTGTGGCATGTGAATAGAATTCCACGAATCCATAACCCTCTGATAAACCTGTCTGCTTATTGCGAATAAGCTTGATGGAGTTAATCTGCAAAAATATATAATAGTCAACAATATGAGAAACACAGGCACATCTTCTATCATAACAAAAATAAGTTTTCAAATGCAGGTTTATTTTCATCAAATTAGAGTGGCAGAGAAGTAGAGCTTGTCTGCAACAATTAATATCACCAAACAGTTCACAAATGAACACACAAACACATAATCCCAAGGAGTTCCCATCAATTTTCTTTTAACATTGATCAAATGGTACCCCAGTGTCACCATCATTAGACCACATGTTAAATCTATTTGGGCTTGAAAAATTAAATTAATTTCATTTCCCACCTGAACTTCAGCTATCACAATTTAAAATTTTAAAATAAAAAAAAAAGTTATTAGGGAAAGGTTAAAGTTGGTAACTTGATAACCACATTTCCCTTTCCATTCTTCAATCTTTAGTTCCCAAATAAGTATGGTCCATTGATTTTCTTCCCCAAAAAGGAGAAATTTTCATACACTCCACTAAAATAACGTATATGGATAACATACCAATACAAGTAATTGTATTGAATTTAAAATATTACATAATAAAAATTATTCCAAATCTCAACAGTTGAGAGTAATAGTCTCAGTGCACTTGGATTTTATTTTTCTTATTCTGTCGATGAAGTTAACAGTTTACAAGCATAACCTAAATCAAACATGCAACCTCAAAAGCACACTGTAACATGAAAACACAAACTAAAACACCAACTATAAAAACCACGTCTTTACATATAAAAACTCAAGCTTCACGCCAACAGCGAAAAAGAAGAGCTCGTTCACGTTCTCGAAATCAACTAAAAAAAACGAAGCGAAAAAACGCACTCGTATTAAGCGTGCGTTATCGCGTTCTATCTAAAAAAAGATATGAATATATACAAAGAATTAGAAAAAGAATAAGACCTCGCCGGTAGAAGCGAAACAGCGATGGAGATAATTTTCATCCATCCAATGATGCAAATCGCCGACCCAAACGGTCTTGTTCTCACCGCTGGATCCATGCTGGTGCTGGTGAAGCACGTGTGGCAGCTGCGGGTACTGGTAAGGCACGTAATGCGGCGGCGCGTAATGTTGAGGCGGTAACATGTGGTGCGGCATTACCATCGCCGCCGCCGCCGCAGGGTACTGCATCGGCACCCACTGCTGCGGCAGCGCCACCGGCTGAACCTGCGGTTGTCGTTGCCGTTGTTGTTTCTGCTCCGACTGTTGCTGTTGCTGTTGTTGTTGTTGCGATGAATCAGAACCGTTCGATTGTTGCATCTTAAATTAATTAATTAATTAACGGCGATTAGATAACCACTCTCAATCTCTTTCTCTCTCTCTTTCACTCTCTCGTTTTCTATAATTCGCAGATTCGAATGTCGAATGCCAAATAACCAAAGAGAGAGAGAGAGACCAAAAAACGGAAAAGAATAAGAAGAAGAAGAAGAGAGTTTGGTTTCTAGAGAGAGAAAGGCTGAATCTTGATTTTGGAAGAGAGAGAAAGAGAAGAGGGCGCGGCAAGGGTATAAGAAGAGGATGAAGGATTCATGGGTTGGCTTCGTAAACGCGGTTTTCGTTCTGACCGTTGGATTAGGTGATTGAGGTTTGATATTAACCGTTGGATCTAATTATGAAGGATATGCATTGCAGAACACTGTTTGTTATGTTTTGCTTTGCTTCGGTTCTCTCTGTTTCAGTACCTGGATCCGCCGCCACCTTTCGTTCGTTTCGCTCACTCTACTTTGGATGTTTTTTGAGTATATCTTAGGATTTCTTAACGGTTCCTCCAGTGCAAAGTAGATTTTATCTCTTTTACTATATTAGGTTTTTCATATGGCCAATATTATTAAAATCGGCGTGGTTATTGACCCGTATTGAGTTACTGGTTTAATCACATGATTCGGTCATTTACCGGTTTTTGGGTCGACCCAATTTTAATAACACTGTATGGATGAATATATATTTACTATCAAAAAAGTTTCACATTTACAACCAATTTATTTACTATTGATTTTTATCAATCTAACGGTTATAATTTATTATATTTATTAGAAATTAATAATTTATTAATAAATGCGACCAAATAATTTCTAATAAATTATAATCGTTAGATTGACGAAAATCACGACGATTAAGTTAGTTGTAAATGTGATAAATTTTTGGTGATAAATATATCTTTTCATTTATATATATATATATGGGGTTCGCTTTATCTACATTTACTGCAGATAAGTTATCTGCATTAAGCTCAATATGACGTCGTTTTGGGTAGAAATTATAGTATTTTTTAAATTTTAATTTATTTCAGGGTTATAATAGTCTTTATATTTATAACTTTTTAAGATTTCAATACCAAAATGACGTCATTTTGAGAATAAATACGGATAGCTTATCTGCATTAAGTGCAAAAACATTTTTCCCATATATATACAACATGAAATTAAATTCTTGTTAATATGTTCAAGGGATCCAACTATCTATCAAATATGTGTGGGGGTTGCTTCTCGTGAATATTTTCGGTTATTTGACTTTTTATTTATTTATTTATTTTAAGCAAACGTTACCTAGCTTTATCAAAACACTAGATAGAACATTAAATAAAAAGTAATTGTTTAAAAATTCAATATATTAGTTGTTATGTTTTTCAGTATTCGT
>JAVKPL010000254.1:0-144947 GCA_032173675.1 Gastrolobium villosum
GGAATAGGAAGATGGAAATGGTCCCATGAAATCAATCCCCCATAAATCAAATAATTCCACCTCCATAATAGTGTTTAGAGGCATTTCATCTTTCCGGGAAATGTTCCCTGTCTTTTGGCATCTTTCGCATTTTTCCACATACTCTCTGGCATCTTTGAAAAGAGTAGGCCAGTAATACCCACTTTGTAATACCTTTTGTGCAGTTCTGTTTCCACCAAAATGACCACCATAATCAGAATTGTGACAATGCCATAAAATTTCCTTGATTTCCAATTCTGATACACATCTTCTCAAGATTCCATCAGCACATTGGAAATACAGGAATGGATCATCCCATACATACCTCCTGGCATCATGTAAGAACTTTTTCACTTGTTGCCTTGTGAGATCAGGAGGTACTTTCTTGATGACCTTAAAATTAACAAAATCAGCAAACCATGGTTCCATATGTAGTGCAAAAATTGGTTCTTCAGATAATTTCACAGATATTGCAAGGACTTGTTCATCCGGAAAATAATCGTTGATCTCTAAAGCAGGATCATCTTGTAGGGTCTTTTCTCGGATTCTGGATAAGTGATCCGCAACCTTATTTTCCATTCCTGACTTGTCTTTGATCTCTAAATCAAATTCTTGAAATAACAACATCCACCTTAACAGCCGTGGTTTTGCATTTTGTTTAGAGATCAAATACTTTATTGCTGCGTGATCAGTAAAAATGATGGTCTTGGCACCAAGGAGATATGGTCTAAATTTATCAAGTGCATAGACCACAGCGAGCATCTCTTTCTCTGTTGTTGCATAGTTTACCTGTGCTTCATTCAGAACTTTGCTAGCATAATAAATTACGTGCAACAGTTTGTTTCTTCGTTGGCCAAGAACAGCACCAATAGCTAGATCACTAGCATCGCACATCAACTCAAATGGCATACTCCAATCAGGTGAAACCAAGACAGGAGCAGTAGTGAGTTTTTCCTTTAATAAATTAAAGGCCTTGAGACATGCATCGTTAAAAACGAACTCATTATCTTTCATGAGAAGTTGACTTAGTGGCTTGGCAATTTTTGAGAAGTCTTTGATGAATCTTCTATAAAAGCCAGCATGACCAAGGAAACTCCTCACTCCATTAACATTAATTGGAGGAGGTAGTTTTTCAATGAGCATTAGTTTTGCTCTATCAACTTCTATACCGTCCTTAGAAATTTTGTGTCCAAGCACAATGCCTTCTTGGACCATGAAATGACATTTTTCCCAGTTAAGGACCAGGTTTGTCTCTTGACATCTTTTCAGTACTTTAGATAAATTGCCTAAGCAATCATCAAAGCAAGAGCCAAATACCGAAAAGTCATCCATGAATACTTCTAAGAACTTTTCTACCATATCTGAGAAGATTGATAACATGCACCTTTGAAAAGTAGCAGGTGCATTGCACAATCCAAACGGCATTCTCCTATAGGCAAAAACGCCAAAAGGACAAGTGAATGCTGTCTTTTCTTGATCTTCTGGAGTCACTGCAATTTGATTATAACCACTGTACCCATCAAGGAAACAATAATATGAATGACCTGCTAACCTTTCCAGCATTTGATCCACAAAAGGGAGAGGAAAATGATCCTTCCTAGTTGCTTCATTAAGCCGTCTGTAGTCAACACACATTCTCCATCCAGTAATTGTCCTGGTAGAGATTAATTCATCCTTATCGTTCTTTACCACAGTGACACCTCCTTTCTTTGGTACAGTTTGTACAGGACTCACCCATGCAGTATCTGATATTGAATAAATCATTCCAGCATCAAGAAGTTTAACTACTTCTTTTCTTACCACTTCTTTCATCATGGGGTTCAATCTCCTTTGAGGCTGCCTTACAGGTTTGATATCATTCTCCATGAGAATTTTATGCGTACAGAAGGAAGGGCTTATACCCTTAAGATCAGCCATGGACCATCCTAAAGCAGTCTTATGCTTTAAAAGAATTTCTTTCAGTTTCTTCTCATCATTAGCAGATAAACTGTTATTTATGATCACTGGATATGTTTCATTGTCACCCAGGAACATATACTTTAGGGCTGGAGGTAGCTCCTTAAGATCAACTTTAGGAGCACCTATTTCCTTGTCAGAAGTCTTCTGTTCAAGCAACTCATTAGCAACTTTAATGTCTTCCTCAAAAGGGATATGATCTCTTTCTTGCAATTCAACAGTAAATTCTTGCAAGGGAGTTTCATCTTCATGCATCACTTCCTCTAAGACATTAATTTCAAAACAATCACTATCATCATCTGGTCTTTTTATTGCATCAAAGACATTGACAGTGATTGTGTCTTCATTCATCCTTAGCACCAGCTTTCCCTGTTCTACATCAATCATTGCACGGGCTGTGGCCAGGAAAGGTCTACCCAATATGAGAGGCATTTCATTCTCAACCTCCATATCAAGCACAATGAAATCAGCCGGAAAGATGAACTTGTCAATTTTTACCAGAACATCTTCGACTATTCCACTTGGTTTCCTCAAGGATCTATCAGCCAGCTGAAGAGAAACCAGAGTAGGCTTCAATTCAGTGATCCCTAAGGCTTTACAAACAGATAAGGGCATCAGATTAATACTTGCCCCTAAATCACACAAAGCTTTGCCAATCTTTGTGTCTCCTATTTCAATTTCAATATTAAAGCTTCCAGGATCACGAAGTTTGGGAGGAAACTTCCTAGTGATAATAGCACTGCACTTCTCATTAAGTGCAACTGTTTGACATTCCTGTAGCTTTTGCTTCCTTGAAAGGAGGTCTTTCATGAATTTGGCGTAGTTTGGCATATTAGCCAATGCTTCAGCGAATGGAATGTTCACATGCAATTTCTTGAAAAGATCAAGAAATCTGTCATAACTCTTGGCTTTTAATTCTGGCTTCAACCTTCCAGGATAAGGTGCCATTCTCAGCAGATACTCTTCACTGAGTTCAAATTTTTCTTTTGGAAGAGTAGCTGTCTCCTTCTCATCATCAGTTGGTTTTAATACCTCAGGAGATTCTTCTTTTTCTTTTTCAGGTTTCTCCTCTTGTTCAATCTTCTTTTCCTTCTCAATAGGTTTTGGTGGTGATGATACCACTTTCCCACTTCTAGTTGTAACTGCCAAACAATCTTCCTTGGGGTTAGTAGTAGTATTACCAGGAAAGGTACCTGGAGCTCTATCAGATAGTTGTTGGGCTAGTTGACCAATCTGATATTCCAGGTTCTTGATTGAAGCTTTTGTATTTCTGGAATCAGCTCTGCTCTCCTCAATGAAAGCATTGGTACTCCTTTGATTAGCCTTACTTTCCTCCATGAAAGCGTTAGTACTTTGTGCTAATGTTCCGACTAAACGCTCCAGGTCAGAAGGCTCTTTTTTTGGAATAGGTGGTGGTTTTAGATAGTTGTCTGATGTCATATCTAAACCAGTACCTTGATAACTTTTCCTCTGGTAATTATTACCACCAGCAGCATTATTTTGATTTCTTGAGAAATTTTGATTAGGGCGCTGATCATACCAAATACCATTTACCTGAAATTGTTGAGTAGAATCTGAAGACATCAATGTAGGACAAGTATTGGTATCATGATCTTCATGACAATACTCACAATCAAGGACAACTGCGCTTGCTTGAACTTTGGAAAGTTGCATCCTTTCAAACTTCGCATGCAGATTGGACATTTGTTGGGACAACAACTTTTGTTCGGCCAACATTGCACTATTATCATTGATCGGCACTGCTTCCCTTTTTCCGGTCCTTATAGATGTTTCATTCTCGTTCTTAGCTAACTTGTCAATAAGATGATATGACTCCGAAGCTAGTTTATCACCCAAAGAACCGCCTGCTGCAGTATTAATCACCAATTTTGTTTCTGGTAAACAACCATTGAAGAAGATTCTCACTTGGTCCCCTTGAGATAGGTTATAATGAGGAACCTTTCTCATGAGGGCCTTGAATCTATTCCAAGAAGCGCAGATGGTCTCTCCAAATTGTTGTTTGAAGGAGGTGATATCATTCACCATGTTGTTGTATTTCTCCATGGGGAAGAACTCTGCAAAGAATTTTTCAGATAAATTGTCCCAAGAAATGATGCTATCCGCAGGTTGTCTTTCCATCCAATCAAGAGCTTTTCCCTTAACAGAAAAAGGAAAAAGTCTTAATCGTATTGCATCATCAGAAACATGTGGAGGCTTTGTAGAGTCACAGATTCGTAAAAATCTGTCAATGAATCTGTGAGGATCTTCATTGTCCTCTCCTCCATACTTTTCTCTCTCGGCCAACTGAATGATGTTGGACTTGAGTTCCCATTGATTGTTCCCAAGTTCTGGTGGAACAATTCCAGCATTGGGCCTGTTGAAGACAGGCGTGAGGATGGTGTTCATCCTAGGATCAGCATTTTGATTAGGAGCAGCCATCTCTAGGGTTTCAGCTACTGGAATGGGAGTTGTCTGTGCCCTTTTTCTTTCCTTCTCTTTTTGAGCAATTCGTTCGCTTCTCCTTAGAAAAGCACTGCTTTGCATACAACTTCAGAGAAAAGATTAGTAGCACAGATTCAAAACAAAAATAAAATAAAATAAAATAAAAACAATTTAATCTTTAAAATCAAGATTAATTGATTTAAGAAAAACACTCCCCGGCAACGGCGCCAAAAACTTGACGTGGATCGGCAAGTGTACCGAATCGCGCAAGTAATACAGTGATAAATCACAGTTCGTATCCACAGAGAGTGTGTTTAAATCAATTAAAACTTTTTCTTTTAAGATTAAATATTTCAAAAGGGTTTTGACACGAATGTCAGGATTGTGTGGAAATTTGATTTGTAAATTTAAAAGACTTGTTTTTGGTTCTTTTTGAAAAAGAATTGAAATAAGGGTTTAAAATATATGAGAAAAGCGCTGTAGTAGGGAACACTCACCAATGATCCCCACCTTTTACTCTGGATTAAGTTAAGTATTCATATATAAATCGTGAACTTAGATAATTATCAGATAAAAGTATCAATAGTTAATTCTCAATCCCTTGAGTAATTAACCCTTTAATCTCATATAGAACCCTAATTCCTTGAGGTGCCCTATATGAGATCAAGCATAACGATCGATAATTGAAACATCTACAATATGAATCATGTCTATGTCTAGATCATGTTCATACCGTCGTTCTATCCCCTTTCCGGATTAAAGACCTCAGATCCCTCTTGTTGGCCCTAATCCTCAGATTTATTATTACTTACTAGATTGATCGGATCTAATAATAACAATAACAATACGAACAGAATAGAACGAAATTCAAAAGATAAATATATTCATAAAAACTCAATCCATTGTATCAGGGGTTCACAAGGGTTCGTGACCCTAACTACAGCAAAAAGGTTCTAGCCAACCATTATCATGGCTAGAATCCAAAGTTCAATTGAAAAACAAAAACTAAAAGAACTACAGAAAGGTAGAAGAAGAGATCTTTCTCAGAACTTCCGCCTCCGAATGATCTCAGTTGTGTAGAATATCAGATGTGTCTCCTAGGGTTGCCTTATGCCCTTTTTATAACCTGAAAATCCTCCTTTTCTCGCAACTGACAGCTGTCTCTCTCAATCCCACGCTTGGAGCGCAGGATCCACGCTCCAAGCGTGGAGCTTCTGCCATTTTTGCTTTTTCCACGCTCCAAGCGTGGAGTTCCACGCTTGCAGCGTGGACTCACTGTTCTGAAGTCTCCTCCCACGCTTCAAGCGTGGATTCCTACGCTTGGAGCGTGGGGCTTCTGTCTGATTCTTCTCCTTACTCCTTTATTTGTTATTTTCCTCCTGTAAACATGAAGAATTTGAGTGAGAGAGTGTCTGACAATTTTATTCAATAATTTCACCACATATACACTTTTATATACAGTTTTAGATCTGATTTCCTGCTGTTTTTGATCTATAAAAGTATATATGCTGGGAGCATAAGGAGTTTAAAATCTTATTTCGGATTCCGCCTAGAATAAAATTGTTTCTCGTGAATGATACATGTATTTTATCCACACACAAAATCGATTTTATCTTTTGATACGGGCATTAGTCGTCAAAGGAAGCGGTTGAATCACTACACCTATTTAAGTGCATATTTTGGGATTAGATTTCATGTTTCATTTAACAAGAACAATTCAGTTACATGAAATAATAGTCTATCTGTCGAAAGTTGGATACTTGGAGAAGTACTCTTGGGGAGAATTTTGACCTTCACCACACCCAGGTATTAATATTATTATTATTATTCTCTTGGTAAGCAGGTATTAATATTGAGACATGATCTATTTTGGTAAAGGAGGATTACGTTTACAACTTTTTTTGTTTACAACTCTTACAAACTCAACTATGTTCTCACGGGAGAACAGTCTCTATTAGTGTTCTCCTGGGAGAACATAATTGAGGTTGTAAGAGTTATAAACCAAAAAAGTTATAAATGTAAATGGTATATTTCTGTAAGGTTTTTGTTGGAATCGGCACAATCACATATACACATGACCGAAATCGAAAAGAGAAAAAGAAAAGTAAGATAACGATTTACCCTGGTTCACCTAATATGGCCTGCGTCCTGCAATATGCATTACATTCTGCTGCTTAGCGACACTCATTACAAGCCATTCAATTTATTAGGAAAATATAAATAAGATTAGAGACTTCAAGCAATACCAATTATTTATGGGGCCCAAACCCAAACAACTAAGAAAACAAAAAAATAAAATAAGATAGAAGCCCACAATACCAGGCCTATGCGGTCTCGGGGGCGCTGCGTCCCGCCAACAATAGTCATCATCTGAATGCGAAGTATGAGTCATACCCAAGAATGTGTTGCATAGAAGTTTATTTGGATAAAATTCTGAAGCACTTGAAATGTAATTTACTTCTATTTGTGGAACACCATAAGTCACACCAACATTCATTTTCATCTAGAGGTGTGTAGTGAATATTTAGTTGAGTTCGTTTGTCATTTTGAGCTCCCACTTACTCTTCAAGTCATTAACTTCTATCAAGATTTCATCGTTTAAGTTGCCCCAACTGAAACCTTAGTAAGCTCAAAGTCTAGTTATTAGCTTCCTTTCAGATTGAATTGGCTCAAAGTTCATCACTCCATACTAAAAAATTTCATGGAATGGCAGTATGACATCTTGACTAAATAAATGGAGTTAAAATAGTATAATAATAATGTTGTGTAAATATGGGTCCCTTAGCTTGTGTTTTTTTAAAGAATTTTTATAATTAGAAATATATACAAAGTTAAGATAATTAAATAAACTTTTGAAAAATAAAACTCAGAAAAATGAAATTTTCTTGTATGTATCTGGTTTTTCTTCCTATCAAAAGGATACTCATTCATTAGTCCTAGTAATAGCAATACAAGCTGTTGTCCCCTGAGGCTCATGCTACATAAACTTTGCTTTAATTTAATTTTAACCGCTTCATATTTCAGTCTTCTCCTCCACAATCACAACATGCTTCCACTACAATTCATCGTTCATTCTCTCAAGGGGAAATATCTTCAGTATTACTGTAATATTGAAGACTCAATGCATCATTTACTTAATTTAGAAATAATAATATTTTTTTTTTACCATTTTATCCTTCTTTGTATGATTATTTTCTCCTAAACCATCACATTTTTTTACTTTTAGTAAAGAAGTACATGCTACAGTAGTACTAAAGATGTACTCCAAAAAAGAGTACTTTAGAGCTGTCAAAACAGCCCCAGCCCGCGCCTATAGCCCCAATTTTTAGCTCTCTTTTTTCAGCCCACATATGGAAGAGCTATTTTTTACCCTAGCCCCATTAACCCTCGTTTCTTTTGGGTTAGGTGGGGTTAACCGCGGGCCAGCCCACTTTTATTTTTTCTAAACCCTAAAACCCCAATTTCTCATTTTTCTCTCTTGAGGGGTTTTCTTCTTCCGATCTATTTTTCTTCACCCTGTTCTTCTTCTTCGCATTTAATAATTCTTCTAATTTCTTCTTTCTTTTACTCGTTCTTCTTCTTGACAGAGTATGATTTTGTTCTTCTTCTTCTAATTTCGTTTTTTTTCTTTTCTTTTTTTTCTTTATCTAAGATTTGTTTTCCTTATTTTGATAAATGCAAGTGTCCCTTAGGGTATATGGGCATATCATTCACTCTTCGATGTTCAGTCATTTACATTCCCCACTTTTTTCAATATTTTTTATATGATGGTAGTGAAATTAGGCATAGTTCTTGCCTCATGTTGAAACCAGCAAGGGATAAAAAAAGCAGAAAGTAGAAGGTTGCTAGTTCCACTTAATTAGTTTCCGTAATTTTCATATAGATGATCATGCTACTCTTATTTTGCTCAGAGTTTGGCCATACTTCGTATTCAGATAAATCTTGTTGGCAAGACTACGGAAGTCTGGTTTTATTGTGTTTCTTAGGTTTATTTTATTTTTATTTTAATTATTTGGCCAATTAGGTTCATGAATAGCCACCGTTTGTTTAGAGTTTTTAAGCCTATCTATATTTGGGGAAGGATATTGTAATAACCAAGTTGTGTGTTACTATTATGTTACTATCAATCAATCTCACCGTTATATCGATTATGCTGATCCAACGGTTATATTTATTTTCATCTTTGTATGGTTATGATTCATCATGTTTAAAGTGAAAGCATTAAATATAGGAAATCATAATCATACAAAGATGAAAATAAATATAAAATATTAAATTTGGAAAATTATGACCATACAAAGATAGAAATAAATATAACTTTTGCATTAACATAATCAATATAACGGTGATATTGATTGGTAGTAACATAGTAGTAATATAACTTGGTTGTTATAATATCATTCATCTTTATATTTTCCTTATAAACAAACAAAATATTTTATTCAAAAAAAAACAAACAAAATAACTTAGTGGCGAGTGCCACTAAGAAAATATAATAAAACATTACTAGAAGTAGCATAAATTAGGTGAACTAGAGTAATCCATGTGTCATTTTTTTTTCTTCCATTCTCTCTTTATTTTTGCGCTTTTTGTAGGGGTGTTCTCCCAATAGAAATACTTGCTTAAATTAAATGTAATAACGATTCACCAAAAACAAACAAAATATTTTATAACGAGTGCGATGAAGAGAATATAATAAAATATTATTAGAAGTAGCATAAATTAAGTGAATTAGAGTAATCTAGGTGTCATTTTCTTTCATCCCCTGCCAATAAAAATACTTGCTTAAATATAATAAGGATTCACCAAAAACTAGGTCAAATTCTAATTTTTGTATATATAAATTTGGTGTCACAATTTATACAACCTTTTTGTATATATAAATTTGGTGTCACAAATTTTTTTTTTTTTTTAGTTGTCATTATTTAATTGAAGGGATATGAAAAGGACAGGAAGTGGGAACAACAAAATTGATTCCTTGACTATGTAACAAATTCTCATTTAAAAAACTGCTACTATATTGTTCTGATTTCTATAATTGATTAAACATTATTAATCATTGACAACATATCATGCATGATTTTATAATTATTTGCTTTTTGGAATGAGAAAATTGTCAATTGTAACATGGCATGGTATTATATACCTTGCTTGTTTGATTGACTGGTCATCACAATCTATTCTATTCATCGGTGCCATGAATGATCTTGAAATATTGTTTAATAAAGCTCGGGTTCCTCTTGCCATCTGGAACAAGACACAATTGGCATCATCACATTACAGTAATCTAATTAGAGTGTTAGGAATTCTGGAATTTTTATTCTTAAAGAGATTAAGAATTTAGGGCATGTTTGGTGCATACTATAGTATTATAAGGCCTGATAGTATAAGACCTGATTGTATAAGACCTGATTAAATTTTAATACTATCCAGCGTTTGGTATGATATTGTATAAGATAATATCCTCCAATATTTTAAAAATTAATATATTTAAAAAAATTATTTTAATATATAAATATTGAAATGATATATTAGTTCTTGGAAATTGTACTTGTAAGCAATATTAATACATCAATTCCTTATCAGGCCTAATCCACCACTCCTAGGCCGGATTAAGTTATATATCATTTTGATGTATACTATACGATGGTCACACCAAACAACTAAAAATGTCATAAAATATAATATAAACTTATATTATCCAACCTTATACATCACACCAAACAGACCCTTACATCTACTCAATTACATAGATTGACCATAATTGTGTGTATGAGTTTCTGTTTCTATGTTTCAGGGAGAGGATATGTCTCTGGTGGGAGACTTCACTGTAAATTGTTTGTTGCTCTTATCCCTTGTGAATAGTTGCTTGAAGAGATATGTATGAGTATTTGTAGAGCTGGATTTCTTCACGTTTGTTAGCATTCACATATAGAACTAAGTAAACTTTGATTTGTCTTCTTACATAAAGTTATGTTTGAAATTGCAACTACATATGTATGGTTCTATCAAACTTGATTATAAAATGGAAATTGGAATCATCTTTACATGTGTACCAAATATTTCGTACCTAGCACTACTGTTCACAAAGGAGCTTTATGGTCTTTTAACGCATTTGAGGTAATTAAAAAAGATTTTATAATTCTCATGTAACATGAGAATTGAAATATCATATTGTAGAGATAAAAAGCATGTGGGACCCATATGTTAGAAACATTATATGTAGGATCTACATCAGCACGGAAATCAAAGGGTGTGTAGAAGATTGCAATTTTCACGTTAAATGAGAATTATAAAACCCTTAAAAAAGAAAATTTTTATTGTGTTCATTTAAAATCCAAATATTTTATCAAAATAATATAATAAGATGTGTATAAAATTATGTACATTCAAGTCAGGCATGAGGAAGTGCGTGATTTGTATATGGACAAATGCACACTTGCCACATGACACACTCGGCAATCACGCACATCTTTCATCCACGACTTGCACTTGTAATGTCTGCCACGTAGCAAACATGTCTTTGCCCATGCGCAAAGCGCACACACCTCTCCCACTCATGTTATTTTGGTAAAATATCTAAATTTTGAATCAATCCAATAAAAAATCTAGAGTAAAATCCCTTTTGTATCCCTAACAAAAATACGATCCCCACTTTCGTCCCTTAAAAAAAAAAGTCAATTTTTAGTCCTTTACAATTAGTTCTTTGAAAATGTGGTCCTTCAGAAATTCAATGAAAATCCAATTTAGTCCTAAAAAAAACTAATATGGATATTTTTTTTATAAGGCACGAAAGTAGGGATTATATTTTTTGTTTGGGATCCAAAAACTAAGTTTTCCCGTCCATCTTAGGGAAGGAGTTCGCCGGTAAATCAAATTCTTACACATGGAGTTAAGTGGCATCATAAATGAAAAAGCTGCCAAGAAAATAGGTGTAAATGCAATTAGGTGAGTCCATATGTTATAATTTAAATGGGTGTAATATGTACTATTGAGGACTACTATGCATATTGCTCCAATTTTACCTAGAAAGAGGACAAGAGAAATGTTGACATAATCTCGTCATAGTGCACATTGAATGTTGACATCAAAATGAAAGGCCAAGGTCACTATTTGTGTATTAATATAACAACCAAAGTTGGTCCTCACTCATCAGAAAAAACCAACACCTCTTTCCCTCCTTCCTAGCTACTCTGCACTAATATTTCCCTCAATCTCTTCAGGAAGCAAAAATCCTCCATCAGTTGTTCCTATTTTGTTGACATTAATCTCTTCAACTTGGCTTGCTTCTTGATCATTACAATGACCAAAAAGCATTTCTATCATGGTAAATGGCCAATGATTCTTGTGCAGCCATGTGTTAGAATGTATGTTTCTCTCTCTCACACACTCTCTTCTAGTTTGTTATAGGCACATTTATTTATACATCTCTATGCTAAGGTATTCTTAAATTATTGGATTAAAAGTAATATAAATAGAATCCAGGAAACCTTTTTGCAATTATGCGGAGAGTTAAGACTGTGTACAAGGATTGACTCCACCCTATATACTCACTAGTCATGTTTAATCTGGGAGTGGTTTCTTTTTTATTTTAAAAAAAAGGGTCGACCCAGTTTAAATACCCACTTCGTGAGTGTCTGGGGAAAGGAATACTCTAGGCAGTCTTTCCCCTGCTTTTTTCAGAGAGACTGATTCGAACTTGCGACATGACACACCACGGCAAGCAAGCTTACCGCTGAGGCAAGCCGCCCTTCTAAGTGATACACATTATTAGTTTTCAAATTAAAGAAGAATATTTCTAGGAACGAAGACAAGTTTATTTGGGACTTAATTTTTTTAGTAATGCATTTACCGAAAAAAAAAAAAAAATAGTAATGCTATCTGAATATGGTAGAAAAAATGAACTGCATGTGAGTCTATATTATGAAGCTTGTTTGTGTATATATAAGACATCACCAACAACAAACACAAAGTAGCACATTCAGAAATCATTTCTTAATGCATTTAGAGATCCAGAGCCACAAATTCTAAGCTTGAAGGATAGGGTTTTATCTATAAAATCCATCGCTTCTCTTGTCAATCACATATAAACCATTGGTTACCAACGGATAGAAACAACTTGCAAGATATATTTAATCATTTTCATTATTTTTTCAATTTAGCCTTTAGATTTTGGAACTAATTAATTTATTTACTTTTTTTTGAAATAGGAACTAATTAATTTGATGCTTAAGATTTTCTACTTTAACTCAAGATCATCCTGAGACACTAACAAAAAATGAGACTTTTCTTGGACATCATTATTTAATTTTTATTTTTCTGTCATTTTTTGTCAGAAAAATATAATATAAAATTATTAATGGACATTTACTTAATAGTTTAAGTTTTTGAGTTGGAATGATTTATTATATGATATCACTGATCCACGGCCCACGGTTACGAATTCGATCCCCACTGCCCCATTTTATAGTGGAATCAAGTCAGCACATAATAGAATAAAAAAAAGGCCTATATATATTATACTTAAATTAGAATTTGAACCATACTTAAGCTATTTAGTAAAATTAATGTACAAAAATGAAGAAAAAAAATTGAATTGAATTTCCAAAGTTCTTAAAAAACATCTTAGTCAAACATTTCCTTTTACTTAGTGAACTGTTGGATCACTCTGTATCAACCATCCATATTGAAGCTTCATACAGGAGACAGAGGAAATATAGAGCGATCCCAACATTTCACTAAGTGAAAGGAGATATTATAGGTCTGTTTGATTGTGTTCTGGTTTTTTTTGTTCTTAAAACTGTTTTCTAAAATAGTTATGGAAACAATTATTTTCTATGTTTTTTTCTTTTTGAAAATTAAAAACCAAAACAGAAAACAAAAACAACTCACACATGATCTCTAAATTTGATTTTAAAAATAAAAAAAATAGTTATAATTTTTAAAACATTTTTTACAAAACAAGTCTTATTATCGAGTTTTTTTAATTTTTTTGTTCTGAAAACTAAAAAATTATTTTGCAAAACAAAAATCAAATAGAGCCTTAATGTCACACTCTATATATTGCATCTTATACGTGTACATACGTTAATATATGAATGGAATGAGTCCTCCTAAGATGTAGCAAAAACAGTGAATAGAACATGCAGTTACTGCAATATTGAAATATACCATGCAATATTTTGTTTTGTCCCTTTCAAATGGGGTACAAGTGGCTGCATTTTTCACATACGTGGCAAACCAGCATTGCGTGCATATCATAACATAAGTTGAAAGGGGACAAACATATACCCTACAACAACAAACCTCTTTAAGTCCCTTGGAATACCCAACACCACAATTTTTTATTTTTTTTATTTTTTATCTGAATACTCATAAGAATTAACGACAATCTTCATAGATAACATCTTCAACAATGGAATGGTCCATATATAACACAATGTGTGAAGCACTCAAAAAATCAATTTAATTAAAGATAAAAATATATTTATATATCAAATTTTATGTGTGATATGATTGTGTAGGTAAAAAGGGTGTGTGTGATCCAAAGTGTGACATTGAGTTATGGTCATTCTCTCATAGTTAATCTCCAACATTCAAACCTCATCTAAAAGGATAGGAATGAAGCTCTCCTTTGTTTAGCTTTCGTTTTCATTATCTATCTTCTGGTCACATAAAAATGGGGTTAGCCAATTAGACATGGCATAACAATAGCTACAAGAGCTATATAGTGTCACCATTTGAGTATCCATTGTCACAATGTCTACCTCTTCCATAAACGGTTGGTGCCTCTCTTCAACCTCTCCTGCAAAAACTTCACTCAGGAGAGCCACATTGCGAGTCTTTGCAACTCTTAACACTTCTTCTTCTTCTTCTTCTACCTCTTCTTTCCCTTCTCTCATTCAAGACAAGCCAGTTTTTGCTGCCCCTGCTCCCATCATCACCCCCACTTTGGTATATATAACAAACACATTTGATCATATCTTACAAATTGAAATTTGTTATTTTGTTTGTTTGTTTCCTTGTCTTGCATATTTTTAAGCAAACCCAAAATTCTGTTTCGACTTTGGGTTCGCTTCTTCTGCGGCAGATAAGTTATCTACAGTAAACCCAATACGACGTCGTTTAAGGGTAAATGCAGATAACTTATTTGCATTAACTGCAGAAATATTTTTCTATTTTTGAATCATAAAATGATAAGCATGTTTAGCGTGATGTTCAAGGTCCCGGCTTCGACTCGGCCTCTCCGCAAAAAGCGGGGGTAAGGCTTCACTCGATTCTCTTCCCCAGACACTCACGAGTGGGTATTGAACTGCGTCGGTCCTTTTTTGAATCATAAAGTGTGTTTGAGTTGCCATATAATTTGGCTTAGGTGATCATGTGCTCAACAATCTAATATGGGGTGAATTTGGTTGCTACTTGGAAGACAAACATTTCACTGTTTTTTTTTTTTTCTTAAAAGTTTTCACGTGGAACACCATTTGAACTTTTCATTGGCATCTACCACGTTGGTAGCTTAGTTAGGTTTGAGTGACAGATGTGTGGCATGGATTTGTTCATGCACTAGTATGTGTCAGCACTCAGCACCATACAATTAATTAACCAATATTTTTTCCTAAGAAGAAAATTCATACCAAAAAGAAAAAATTATACATAATGTCAATTTGCGTTGTATATATTGGTGAGCTGTGTTAGTTGGAGGATTCTAAGGCGGATAAAGCAACAAATTCAAACTACTATAGAAGAAAAGGTCCATTCTAAACCTGTTTTGCCAAATTGGCAACTAATTAATCCTCAGGCACACTAAAATATATCCATTTTTTTTTTTTTCTGAAATTTGACACTTAATATTTACTTAGTCGAATTCTAAATATTATTTTCCTTAGTTTTTTTTCTTACCATAGCGGTAAGCTTGCTTGCCGTGGTGTGTCAGGTTGCGGGTTCGAATCAGTCTCTCTGCAAAAAGTAGGGAAAAGACTGCCTAGAGTATTCCCTTCCCCAGACACTCACGGAGTGGGTATTTGAACTGGGTCGGCCCTTTTTACCATAGTTATAGACTTATAGTTGTTATAATTTCACTAAGTTTAGGAGAAAATTACATTTTGTTTCTCATTTCTTTTTTAGTGTAACTTGTTAGTTACAACTGACACCTTTTTTTTTTTTTTTTTTTTTTGGAGAGAGAGGATATGGGGAAGAACTATGAGGAAGCTATTGAAGAACTTCAGAAGCTGTTAAGGTAAATTTCAAACACTATCTCTGCTGGGAAGTATATACAATATTTCACAGCATGAATCATCTTTTTCCTTGTATTGTGTTCAAATGTAGGGAGAAGGGTGAACTGAAAGCAACAGCAGCTGAAAAAGTTGAGCAAATAACAGCTCAGCTAGGCACAACATCATCTGATGGCATTCCATCATCAGAAGCATCTGATAGGATCAAGAGTGGTTTCATTTACTTCAAGAAAGAGAAATATGAGTTAGTCACTATACCTTATTGCCTTTATTAGTATTCCTTTCTTTTAAGGGAAAAACAAATCTTATGTCGTAGGATAATTCCAATCTCATGTCATAGATACATGAAGTGTGTGACCTACCTATTTGAAAAAAATAAAAAAATGAGTGGCACACCTTTTTATTGTGAGTGTAGGAAGGATTTGTTTTCTCATGCAACATGAGAAAAACAAACCCCTTCTTTTAATTGGTATAAGCTTTTCTCATTCCTATCATTTTTCCACAGCAAGAGTCCTGCTTTGTATGGTGAACTTGCCAAAGGCCAGAGCCCCAAGGTATTTCTGTTTGATGAATTGTTTATAGGGGAAGGTTATATTTACAAATTCTTTGTTTACAAAACTCTTACGAACTACACTATGTCTAACCGGTCATACTTCAATAAAGAGTGTATGACCGGTCAGACTTAGCGTAATTTGTATAAAAAGTTTGTAAACGGATCCTTCTCCCTGTTTATATAATAGAACCCTTTTGGATTTATATTGAAATTTTTTATTTTCTTGAGGCCTAACTTAGTATTTTTATTTACTTTTTCTTTTTCAGTTTATGGTGTTTGCTTGCTCAGACTCAAGAGTCTGCCCATCTCATGTGCTGGATTTTCAGCCAGGAGAGGCCTTTGTGGTCAGAAATGTTGCTAACATTGTCCCACCATATGACCAGGTTTGTTTCCAATACAAGTAAAGCAATGCTAACATTATTGTATTATCTTAATACAATAATGGTTTAATGTTTCTAAAGTGAACGTAGATAAGTTATCTACATTTGTTCCAAAAACAACGTCATTTTTAGGTTGAAAAATAAAAAAATTATAATGAAAAAGACTATTATAACCCTGAAATAAATTATAATTACAAAAATACCTTGATTTCCGCCTCAAACCAACGTCGTTTTGGACTCACTGTAGATAAGTTATCTACATTAACTATAGAAAAAGCAAACCCTACAATAATATATATAAAATGGTTACCCTTTTTTGTTTTTCTGTTGTGTATCAGGCAAAATACTCTGGAGCTGGGGCTGCAATTGAGTATGCAGTTTTGCATCTCAAGGTATATTACCAATCATCAGAAGATAAATGAATTGCACATAATTGCATGTATAGTATGAAGTGTCAAGAATTTTAACCCAACTAATTTTCCTATAGGTGTCAAACATTGTGGTCATTGGACACAGTGCTTGTGGTGGTATTAAGGGGCTATTGTCTTTTCCATATGATGGAACCTACTCTACGTAAGTCATTTTGCTTTACATAAAAAAAAAATAATACACTTCATCAATTATTTACCCTATGTCATTATAGATGAAGCATAAATTTTCCATTGTTTGGTAGTATAATTTTAGGAAAAATAAACTATGAAATCTTGCATGAAATGAAAAAGGGATTACAATTTTTCCATCTAAGATGCAGCTACCAGAAGAGACCAATGTAATTGCAATAAGGGGAACATCATTTAAGATTACCTTGTTGAAATTGAAACCAAATTCTTAGATCATGATTATATTGAGCAAATTAAGGTGCTACCCTCTTACATTTTAAATGGGACTTACATTAATCGAATTAAGTATATCTCCTTAGGGGAAGGATCCGTTTATAATTTTTTTTTTTACAAATTACACTAAGTATGACTGGTCATACACTCTTGATTGAAGTATGACCGATCATACTTAATGAAGTTTGTAAATATAACATTTCCCATCTCCTAATGATTCAGTAAGAAAAATTACTTTTTATCTCTGACTTGTTCTGTGCAGTGATTTCATTGAGGAGTGGGTCAAAATTGGTTTACCTGCAAAGGCAAAGGTGAAAGCACAACATGGGAATGCACCTTTTGCAGAGTTATGCACACACTGTGAGAAGGTATGAGACAAATACATAGCCACAAACTAGAAGAACATTTTCTAATATTTTTTCATGGAACTCAAAGAATTAACTTGCTCATAATGATCAACTACAATGGCTACATGATGATTTTACAAAGCAACCCATGTTGGTGATTGTTGAGATATATAAAACCATTAACGTAGTCTCACCCAACAGCTTAAGCTTTTGGGTTGAATTGGTTCTTTACATGGTATCAGAGTCTCGGTATACCGGGTCCGATCCTCACCGCCCTCCACTTTCTTTCTAGTGAAATTTCTTTCTTCGCACAGGTAGGTGAGCCTGTGCACTCTTGTGAGGAGGCGTGTTGAGATATATAAAACCATTAATATAGCCTCACCCAACAGCTTAAGCTTTTGGATTGAATTGGTTCTTTACGTTGATGCTTACAAAGTTGGATTATTTGCAGGAAGCTGTGAATGTTTCCCTTGGAAACCTGCTAACATATCCATTTGTTAGAGATGGCTTGGTGAACAACACTTTGGCACTGAAAGGAGGATACTATGACTTTGTTAAAGGAGGTTTTGAGCTCTGGGGCCTTCAGTTTGGCCTTGCTTCCTCTTTCTCCGTATGAACATCAACCATTATCAATGACCTCATCTTGGTTCCCTAAGTATTCTCCTCCCTAAAATGTACACTGATATTATTACCCTTGTTATGAGCTAAATTTCATAATAAAAGTATATGGAGATTCTCCATCACTCTTTTCAAAGCTCCAAATTATTGTTCCTTTCATGCAAAGATATTATAATTTATGGTGTTTCACCATTGCATTTTTTTTTCTTCTTTGTTAGGTAAAAGATGTGGCTACCATTCTGCATTGGAAGCTATAGGGTCATGCTTAAGAGGTCGTGTATCTGCAATGAAGAGGCCTAGCTACCTTCACTATATGATAATCATATATATATTATATATATATATGGAACTATGAACTGGGGTTATTATGTAGGAAAATCTTCTTTTAATAAAAGTTGGAAATCCTCTTGAGACAAATTTTAATAACATTTTTAGCTACTTTCAATTATTTAACCTCGTTCTTTTTATACAAGCAAACAATAGAAAAGGTTGAATATTAGAATTCAGAAACATCAAACATGCACAAAACTGACAACACTATCAAACGTTTATTTATTTGGAGGAAATATATTAACCACCCTTGAGGTTAACGTTTATTATTGGCCATACAAATTGGGAAACCAGATAAGTTGAACAGAAACTTGTAAAATGTGACTAATACTTTCTTTTCGGGTTAATTCTCATCTACCAATTACACAAATTGGTGGAACATCGACCAAAATGTCATTTTTTGGCAAATTTTTTATCCAAATGTCATGCGAACAGTACTTTTTACCTGCCACGTACGTAATTCGTTATGACTGGTAGCAAATTACGTTCGCCAATGATTTTGTGACACGTGACACATTTTCACAGGAAAAAGCTGACTGGATTAAATTCGCTACCAGTGGTAGCGAATTTGGTACGCAATATGGCCACATGTCACGAAATTATTGGCTACGAAATTCGCTAATAGTGGTAGTTAATTATGACACGTGACAATCTGGTAAAAAGTATTGTTCACGTGGTATTTGAGTGAAAAATTTACCAAAAAGTGATACTTTGATCACTGTTCCTGGTTGGTTGCAAATGGATATTAACAAATTTCTTGCATGATTCAACAAAAAAGACTTGATTCATTTTGCACTAACTTAATCGTAGCAATAGGAATGATGGTGTTTTGTAGACGGTAAAGAGGCACCCTTATACTTAATTATCAAACCAAAAGCATAGGCTTATGTGCCATGTGTCCAAGTACCAAGTCCACTCTAATAAGGACCCAAAAGCACTATTATTATGGAATAGTCTACTTAATCACAATTTAATATGTCATGTGTTCAAGTGCCAAGTGCACTCTAACAAGGGCTCAAAAGCACCCTTGTATAGGGTAAAAAATTACAAGGTTTGCATGATATGTGGAATAGTTATACTTCATATCAATGGGTGTGATACAATAATATTTTTGCATTTAGTGCAGATAAGATATCTGTATTTACTTTCAAAATGACGTCGTTTTGAAATTGAAAAATTAAATAATTATAATTATAAAGACTATAATAACCCTGAAATAAATTAAAATTACAAAAATATCATGATTTCAGTCCCAAAACATCATATTAGGCTTACTACAGGCAGAAAAACTTTTGCAATTCTTCGAGTAATTTGGGTATTCTCCAATTTTCGTTATTTTGCAAATCTTCTCACATTTATTACAATCACATTTATCTACACAAAGTATTCCTTGCTTTGTTATTTTAAGGAAAATTTGGTGGAGATCCTCTGCACATAAAATAAAAGAGGTATATATATATATATATATATATATATATATATATATATATATATATATATATATATATAATGATTCAAAGAGATTTGAACCTATAATATATATATATATATATATATATATATATATATTAAACAAACAAAATATTGGTGTGACAATAATACATAAAATAAGCAAAAGCAGTGTAATTTTTAAAATGCCAAATTTAATAACCGCTAATTTCAGAAGAAATGTCAAATACCATTTTATTTTATGTTGTTTCAAGAATTTACCAATGCAATGAGATCAAGATATTGTTATTTTTATCATTATTTACAAAACTAAAAAATAAAATAAAGAGAAAATAGCATTTTTATAACTAACAGTGGAAACATATCAACTAAAAATGAAAACAAAGAAGAGCCATACTATGGAAAATCTTTAAATATCATTGTATTTTAAGTATCATATCAAACTTGATTTAAAAAAAAAAAAAGTCATAGCAAATCTTTTATTCTTAAAGATTAATTAGGATCTTGTTCATTAATTAAGATAAATTTATGTAAGTAAGTAGTTTCGAATTTTGTGTATATATTATAACAAATATTGTTAAGATCGAAAGAGGACTAAAAAATCATAAAATGTAAAATCGTAATATAAAAAAATCGTAAAAACATAAAAGTGTTTGAAATATTGATAAAATTGTTTTGATGAATAAAAAATCGTAAAAACATAAAACCGTAGTGATAAATCGAGATTTTAACAACCATTTATAATAATTCAATCTATGAAGCACCAACACTTCAAAAACCCTGACGTGTCGTGTCCGACACTCCCTGACAGTCCAACACGCGTTATAGAAATTCAAAAAAAGATTTAAAGGTTGTGTTACGTTGAGTTTTTAGTTCTAATTATTAGATTCGTTAAATTACGATTATCATTTTATTGAGTTTATTATAAATACATGGAATATCTGATGTTTCTTTGCAAAATTGATGAATATTATAAGTTTAATTTTTTTTGTTAAATTATTAAATATTAAATATAATATACACTACATAAATTAAAAATATTATTTAATATCAAAATGTGTCCTAACATGTCGAAATCTAACATTTTTTAGAATTAACGTGTCGGAATGTCGTATCGTATCATGTCACATGTTCCGTGTCGGTATCGGTGCTATATAGAATTCAATCCAATACAATATTTTCCTTTTCAGTTTTCACACATATACAGCTTTATGTCAATTTCTGATTAAACAAATGCTTTTTCCAATTTTGGCATTATTATTTTCAATGGTACTCTCTGACTGCCTTTACTAGAATAAAGAAAGATAACATGAACAGTATTAAAAAAAAAAAAAAATCTTCACCACAATGAGCATAAATAGAATAACATGCTTCTTCCAGTGCTTCCCCTTCTGTCAAAGTTGTATTGGGGCAGATAAATGTGGCAAGTTATACTACACAGTTTCATAATCAAAAAGTTGAAAGATAATTATCAGCAGCCAGTACCATAGTACATATGTACATTTAGACCTCTTAATAAAGAAAACAACCTAAGAATACACATAAAATAGCTGCATTCCCTGGCATATGAAATGTATATACACATGCAGGATCACTTGCTTATTATCGTCATGTTTCATCAAGCTTTGGCTCCAGAGTTACAGGGATCTTCTCCTTGTGGTCACCTCGCAACACCTCCACAATCACCTGAATTTCAACATCATTAAGTAAAACCACTCCCTCTGTTAAACTCGACTAGCGAGTGTGGGGTAGAGAAAATCCTTGTACGCAGCCTTACCCTTACATAATTACAAAGAGGCTGTTTTCTGGATTCGAACTTATGACCTTTCAGTCATGAAGGAACAGTTTTACCACTGCTCCGGTTCGCCCCTTTAACATCATTAAGTATTAAACTAAAATAATAAATCAGCTTCATATTGGGTTTCCTACAACTTTTTTTTTTTGGAAATTCCAGGATTTAATAAGAGTTTTTCAAATGGCAAAGTTACACCTTTATATTCAAATTAACAAGAGAGACTGTGCAGGGGGAGACAAAATAGCAATAGAACAAATGAATCAGCACCATACCTTATCACCCACTTTGCACTGGTCAAGAATTCTGTACAAATCACTTCCATTAGTAACCTTCTTACCATTCACAGATGTTATGATGTCACCTAAAATGAGTCTACCATAGGCATCGCGCTTGGTTGGTAGCAAACCCTACAAAAATAGAAATTTGACCAGCTCCATCAGCCAAATTCCTCACCATTAAAAAATTGGTAATTAAGTAACTCAAGATGAAGCATTTCTATGAGTAAAAGTAACTAGTTTTAGTAAAATAAGGTAAATGAAGCCTACATAAGAATAAATTAGGTGTGCCCTAGGTCCTTGGATCAATTCTTGTGATTAGCTTTAATTGTTTTGGTGGAAGTAAAGAGCCTAAGTTTTTATGTTAATATGAAATTTATGCTACTATTAAGATTGAAGGAGTGACAGTGGACCCGAGCAAGATTGAAGCAGTGTTAGAATGGGAACGTCCTAAAAATATTACAGAGATCAGGAGTTTTCTTGGTTTGGCTGGGTATTATAGGCGTTTTATTGAAGGATTCTCACGGATGGTACTACCTTTAACACGGTTAACCCGTAAAGGGAACCCATTTGTGTGGACCCAAGAATGTGAAGAGAGCTTTCAAGAGCTAAAAAGGAAGTTGACTACAGCCCCGATATTGATATTGCCGGACCCTACAAGTAAATTTGTTGTGTATTGTGATGCTTCCAAGTCTGGGTTAGGCTGTGTTTTAATGCAGTTTCAACATGTGGTCGCTTATGCTTCTCGGCAGTTAAAACCGCATGAGGAGAACTATCTGACCCACGATCTTGAGTTGGCAGCCGTAGTGTCCGCTTTAAAAATCTGGCGACATTTTCTATACGGGGCCGATTTCATTGTCTACAGTGACCACAAAAGTTTAAAATATTTGTTTGATCAGAAAGAATTGAATATGAGGCAACGCCGCTGGATGGAATTTCTGAAGGATTATGATTTTGAATTGCAATATCACCCTGGTAAAGCCAATGTAGTAGCCGATGCTTTAAGCAGAAAGGCGATTGGTATGGCCAATTTGATGATTTCTGAGTATAATTTGATGGAGAAATTCAGGGATCTCCGCATTCCTGTGAATACCGAAGATAGTCCGCAATTATTGACTACTACGGTAGTCCAGAACTCCTTAGTCGAGCGGATCAAAGAAGCTCAATTGCTTGATAAAGAGATTCAGTCTATGAAAGATCAGGACTTTGTGTCCACTGATGGATTCGGTCTTAAGTTTTATAAGGATCGGATCATTGTTCCGAAAGGTCAGATGATTGATGAGGTATTAGCAGAGGGCCATATGGGTAAATACACTATCCATCCTGGTGCTACCAAGATGTACCAAGACTTGAAACGAAATTTTTGGTGGTCGGGAATGAAGAAAGATATTGCTCTGTTTGTGAGTAAGTGTTTGACATGTCAGAAAGTTAAAATTGAGCATCAGAGACCTTCTGGATTACTGCAACCTTTGGAGATTCCGGAATGGAAATGGGTCAGTATTTCGATGGATTTCGTAGTGGCATTACCGAGAACTCAGGCTGGTTTTGATTCTATATGGGTAGTTGTTGACAGATTGACAAAGTCTGCACATTTCATACCAGTCAAAACGAGTTTCTCCACAGAGCAGTTGACTCGGTTATATGTAAGGGAGATTGTGAGACTTCATGGTGTTCCTGAAAGTATCATTAGTGACCGGGACCCTAAATTCACGTCTCGACTTTGGGATGCAGTGCAACAAGCATTTGGTACGCAGCTCCGACTGAGTACGGCTTATCACCCCCAGACTGATGGTCAGACTGAGAGGACTATTCAGACCCTGGAGGACATGTTGAGGGCGTGTGCCCTAGAACAGGGAAATGCATGGGATAAGTATCTTCCTCTAGTGGAATTTTCCTATAATAATAGTTATCATGCCAGTTTGGGCATGGCTCCCTATGAAGCTTTGTATGGCCGTAGGTGCAGGGCGCCTACGTGTTGGTCAGAAATTGGTGAGAGGCAGTTATTTGGGCCGGATATGGTCCAAGAGACTACCGATCAGATTATGATGATAAAGGATCGATTAAAGAAAGCACAGAGCCGCCAAAAGAGTTATTATGATGCAAAGCACCGACCCCTGGAATTTTCTGAAGGGGATCATGTATTTATCCGTTTGTCTCCGACTACGGGTGTTGGGCGTGCTCTAGGAGTGAGGAAGTTGAGCCCTAGGTTCATTGGGCCCTACCAGATTATAAAGAGGGTCGGACCTGTGGCATACCAGCTTGCCTTACCTCCACATCTGTCAAATCTACATAGTGTTTTTCATATCAGTCAGCTTCGAAAATATGTGCCTGATGTGTCCCACATTGTTCAGCCGGACGTTATTGAAGTAAGAAAAGACTTGAAGTTTGTTGTGGGTCCGTTGAAGGTTCTAGCACGTGATGAAAAAGTATTGAGAAATAGGACTATTCCCATGATCAAGGTGCAATGGGAAGGATTGCCTCCTGAGGACGCTACTTGGGAGCGGGAGAATGAAATTCTTCAGCAATATCCTGAGTTTGACGTCAGGTATATGTTATAGTTGATATTTGATTTTGTGGGCAAAATCCTTAAAAGGTGGGGTGAATATAATGACCCCAAATGGTAAATCTTAATTAGAGGTTTAATTTAAGGATTTAAATGCCATAATTAGATTCAGTGAGTGATTCCGAGTATTTTGACTGTAATCATGACTATGTTATGAACAGTGCGTTCTGCCGGAGAATTCGCAGTCTTGTGAATTAACCGGTAGAGCTTAAATAAGCAAAATGATTTTAGAGACATAATTTGACAATTCTGACGACAAATATGAGTTCAGAATGAAAAATTGTATAGTCTGGCACTTTCCGTGAAAATCTCGTGAATAGTGTTTCTACCGGGTATTTTGTACTGTTGTTAAGCAACCGGTAGAGTCCAGAAACAAATAATTGATGAAACAAGAATAAGAAAGTCCAATATATGCCAAGCAAGTCAATATAGGCCCAAGAAAATGATAAGTTTATAAGTTTTAAGTTTCATAAATAAACAAAGTACAGTTAGTGGTTCACAGTGCATTTCGTTAAAAACGGTGCATAAACCATACTGTGAATTATGAATATTGTTCCTTAGGAAATAAAAATTAATGTAAATGATTTTAGAAAAATAAAAATATGTTCGTAGTTTTGAGTTAGTTTCGGGTCAGTTTAAGTGAAAATACGCGAAAGAAAAATATCTGTTAAAAGGTCACATGTGTTATAAAGCTTTGTCATTTAAGTAAATCACTATTCACACAACAAAAACTCCTTTCTCTCTCTCTTGCAACCCGAGGAGTTCATCATGGAAGGGGGTTAGGGCTTGATTTTCATTCTTTGATTTCTTCTTGAATATTCCACCAAATCCAAAAGTCTATAACATGAAATTGATTGGAAACCACCCAATGAATCCATTCCACCTATCAATTTGAGCTATCCTTGAGTGTGTGAGAAGTTCTTCCTCCCTCCATTTTCGTGACACTATTCATCAAGGAGGAGAAAGTGCATTTTTGAAGGAGCTTTGCTTGGTGAATGCCTTCTAGGCTTTGGGTAGTTGATTAGAGGTAACAAAACTCTAATCCTATGGTTTTATTATTGTGATTTATGTTTTGAAAGTTATGAGCATGTGTGGGTGGGACATAAAGTAGTATAAAACTTGAAATTGATGATGGTTTGTTTTGTATAGGAAGTTATAGTGTAAAAGATAAACATTAACTTGTGTTAAATGAAGAAAAATCCCCTTGGTATCCCCTAGGTTCGGCCATGATGGGTTGAATAGGGGGCATTGGGCAAAATTTTAGATGATGTATTATGAGAGCATGATGTGTTGGAGTGAGTAGAAGTTTGGTGAATTTAGTGAGAAGGCCAAAGTGGGAAAATCCATGTTTAAGTTGATAATTAAGCTATGAAATAATAATTAAAAAGAAAAGAACCCTTTTGCATATTTCCTTGGAGATTTCGATTTTTAGGGGAGTTAAAGAAATGGATTTTGTTACATTTTATTTAATAAAATGTGTAGTTTTTTTTTTTTTATGCATGAAAGTGATGAGTTAATAAGTTAGATGGCTTGAAAAATGGTGAAAAAGATCTTAATTCCCTAAGGGTGGGAACACGGTCTTTTAAAGAAAATGACATGAACTATGTTGAAAATTCTCAAGTGAACACTTGATTAAATTAAAGAACGCTAACGAGTAAAGGTGGTCTAGACTTGTGTATTGGCATATGATTGGCAAAAATATAAAGAAACGAAATGAAGCGAGAAAATGGTTGCCTTGTGAAAATATAGGCATGATAACATTTTATTGATTTGTATTTTGGATTCTTTCTCTAGGTGCGCCTAGGGACTGAAAAAGATTGAAATCTCTTGAAGAAAAAAAAAATTAACATGTGTCAAAAGTAAGCAGAACGATAAAGCTTCAAGAGGTAAGCTCTATGTTTAAGGAGTCTTTTCCTGCTTGAGTGCTCCACCATGGTTAGTGAACTATGGTGGGACTGTATGACTGTTGTTTTGATGCTTTGTATAGATGCATTCATATAGAGTTATTTGATAACATGATATGACTTGTTCTGATATGATTACTGTATTGATGTCTGGTACACTGATGTCTTCTTGGGGTTTCCCTGAGATTGACGATGTACACCTCTGATATATTCTGGTTTCGCTTGGGGTCCTCCCTTGGGAACACGTGCGTTGATTTCCGCTTGGGGTCCTCCCTTGGGAACGACGGCGCACGCCTCTGATATGATATGAATATATATTTTGTTATGTTCTGATATCTGTTATATGAGCATTGTATACTCTGTATCTGACGTTCATGCAGGAGCGAGCCAGGGGTATGGAGAATTCTCTATAAACCTGGAGCTTATTGAGATTTGTAATCTCACCCCTCTTTGGGGATATGATTTCAGGTTCCCAAACTGCCGGTGAGCCCTCAGCAGGAAGAGACGCGGCACGTGGCTGAGACGTTCGACTGACCGGATTTTGAGTGGCTGTAGGCTACTACTTTTTTTTGGAGTGTGTTGATGTAGTTAGATTTCAGTTATTTTAAGGATCATTATGTATGATCTTTCACTCTGTATATGGCCTGTATATGTTCTGTACATGTTCTTCAGTTTGATGCATGTACATTTTTGTATTCAGGCATGTTGATATGATTATGTAGTATTCAGTTATGCTTATGTCTTGGATTGCATGCTGTTAGATTAGTGGCACGGAGCCAAGTTTTGCATGCGCCCATGGATGGGTATCTGATTATAATTGTATGACTGGTACTCCTGGATATAAATATTGTTGAAACTGTCTATCAGGAACTCTTAGGAGTGGGATTGGAAAATCCCCAATTGTCCGATTTATAGAGGTTACTCTGTCCGATTTTCGTTTACGCTGAATAAGAATGTAAAAAGAAAAAGTTAGCTCGTAATTTAGTAAGATAAGTCTTCCGCTGTTTCTGTTTTTATCATATGTATGTTAATTGAACCGGCTCGAGACGGGGATGTTACACTACGCAGGCTAATAGGCTAGTTCATGCAAAAGGTTTTGTATACAAGTCTAACTTATTTAAGCTAAAACTTAACCTATTTACATCTCTAACTCTAACATGGGCTCAAAAGCACCCCCTTGTACAGGGTACAAAATTACAAGGTTTGCATGATATGTGGAATAGTTCTACTTAGTGTGGGAGCGATACTTTTTATGTATAAAACTTTTACTTTTGCCATTCTTTGAGTAATTTGGGTATTCTCCATTTTTCATTATTCTGCAAATCTTATCACATTTATTACAATCACAGTTATATACACAAAGTATTCCTTACTTTGTTATTTTAAGGAAAATTTGGTGTAGATTCCCTGCACATAAAATAAAAGAGGTATATATAATTTTTTTTTATATATATATATGATGCATTGTGAGATTTGAACCTATATATATATATATGATATATATATAAATTTTTTTAAAACAAACAAAATATTGGTGGGACAATAATACATAAAATAAGCAAAAGCAGTGTAATTTTTTAAATGCCAAATTTAATAAGCGCTAATTTCAGAAGAAATGTCAAATACCATTTTATTTTTATTTTGTTTCAAGAATTTACCAATGCAATGAGATCAAGATATTGTTATTTTTATCATTATTTACAAAATAAAAAAATAAAATAAAGAGAAAATAGCATTTTTATAACTAACAGTGGAAACATATCAACTAAAAATGAAAACAAAGAACGAGCCATACTATGGAAAATCTTTAAATATCATTGTATTTTAAGTATCCTATCAAACTTTATTTCAAAAAAAAAAGTCATAGAAAATATTTTATTCTTAAAGATTAATTAGGATCTTGTTCATTAATTAAGATAAATCTATGTAAGTAAGTAGTTTCGAATTTAATGTATATATTATAACAAATATTGTTAAAATCAAAAGAGGACTAAAAAATCATAAAGCGTAAAATCATAATGTAAAAAAATCGTAAAAACGTAAAAGTGTTTGCAATATTTGTAAAATCGTTTTGATGAAAAAAAAAATCGTAAAAACATAAAATCGTAGTGATAAATCGAGATTTTAACAACCATTTATGATGATTCAATCTATGAAGCATCAACACTTCAAAAACCCTGACGTGTCGTGTCCGACACTGACACTCCCTGGCAGTCCAACACGCGTTATAAAAATTCAAAAAAAGGCTCAAAGGTTGTGTTACGTTGAGTTTTTAGTTCCAACTATTAGATTCGTTGGATTACGATTACCATTTTATTGAGTTTAATATAAATATATGGGATATCTTATGTTTCTTTGCAAAATTGATGATTATTATAAGTTTAAATTTTTTTTTTGTTAAATTATTGAATATTAAATATAATATACACTACTTAAATTAAAAAGATTTTTTAATATCAAAACGTGTCCCAACGTGTCAAAATCTAACATTTTTTAGAATTAACGTGTCAGAATATCGTATTGTATCATGTCACATGTCCCGTATCGGTGCTATATAGAATTCAATCCGATACAATATTTTCTTTCAGTTTTCACACATACACACCTTTAGTTTTCACACATAAACACCTTTATGTCAATTTCTCATTAAACAAATGATTTTTCCAATTTTGGCATTATTATTTTCAATGGTACTCTCTGACTGCCTTTACTAGAATAAAGAAAGATAACATAAACAGTATTAAAAAAAAAAGTTTCTTCACCACAATGAGCATAAATAGAATAACATGCTTCTTCCAGTGCTCCCCCTTCTGTCAAAAGTTGTATTGGGGCAGATAAATGTGGCAAGTTATACTACACAGTTTCATAATCAAAAAGTTGAAAGATAATTATCAGCAGCCAGTACCATAGTACATATGTACATTTAGACCTCTTTATAAAAAAAACAACCTAAGAATACACATAAAATAGCTGCATTCCCTGGCATATGAAATGTATATACACATGCAGGATCACTTGCTTATTATCGTCATGTTTCATCAAGCTTCGGCTCCAGAGTTACAGGGATCTTCTCCTTGTGGTCACCTCGCAACACCTCCACAATCACCTGAATTTCAACATCATTAAGTAAAACCACTCTCCGTTAAACTCGACTAGCGAGTGTGGGGTGGAGGAAATCCTTGTACGCAGCCTTACCCTTGCATAATTACAAAGAGGCTGTTTCCTGGATTCGAACTTATGACCTTTCAGTCATGAATGAACAATTTTACCACTGCTCCGGTTCGCCCCCTTAACATCATTAAGTAAAAGGCCGACCCAGTTCAAATACCCACTTCGTGAGTGTCTGGGGAAGGGAATACTCTAGGCAGTCTTTCCCCTGCTTTTTGCAGAGAGACTGCTTCGAACCCGCGACCTGACACACCACGGCAAGCAAGCTTACCGCTGAGTCAAGCCGGCCCTTCCCTTAACATCATTAAGTATTAAACTAAAATAATAAATCAGCTTCATATTGGGTTTCCTATAATTTCTTTTTTGGAAATTCCAGGATTTAATAAGAGTTTTTAAAATGGAAAAGTTACACCTTTATATTCAACTAACAAAAGAGACAGTGCAGGGGGAGACACAAGAGCAATAGAACAAATGAATCAGCACCATTACCTTATCACCCACTTTGCACTGGTCAAGAATTCTGTACAAATCACTTCCATTAGTAACCTTCTTACCATTCACAGATGTTATGATGTCACCTAAAATGAGTCTACCATAGGCATCGCGCTTGGTTGGTAGCAAACCCTACAAAAATAGAAATTTGACCAGCTCCATCAGCTAAATTCCTCACCATTAAAAAATGGTAATTAAGTAACTCAAGCTGAAGCATTTCTATGAGTAAAAGTGACTAGTTTTAGTAAAATAAGGTAAATGAAGCCTACATAAGAATAAATTAGGTGTGCCCTAGGTCCTTGGATCAATTCTTGTGATTAGCTTTAATTGTTTTGGTGGAAGTAAAGAGTCTAAGTTTTTATGTTAATATGAAATTTATGCTACTATTAAATTTTATTTTTATCCTTTTTTTCTCAATCTTTTCATACTTTTGATCTATGAAGCACCGACACTTCAAAACCCTGACGTGTCATGTCCGACACTTCCCGACACTCTGACACTTCCTGACACTCCAATACTCGTGACAAAGACTCAAAAAAGGTTCAAAGGTTACGTTGCGTTTTATTTTGAGTTTCAACTATTAAATTCGTTAGATTACGATTACCATTTTATTGAGTTTAATATAAAAATTTGGGATATCTTATGTTTCTTTGCAAAATTGATGGGTATTATAAGTTTAGCTTTATTTTTTTGTTAAATTATTGAATATTAAATATAATATACACTATATAAATTAAAAATATTATATAATGTCAAAACGTGTACTAACGTATCAAAATTTAATATTTTTTAGAATTAACATATCGGAGTGTCGTGTCGTATCTGTGTCCCGAGTCGGTGTCGGTGCAACATAGCTTTTAATTTGGGTTCATCTGCCACCGACCCTAACTAGTTTGGAATAAAGGTATTGATGATATTGGTGTCGATAAAAATAAATAATAATCAACTTACCGCTTTCCCAGCTGGACCACTGGCAGGAGCATCTAAGACAAGCACTCCACTTACCCCCAACTGCTCAACAGACTGATCTGGAGCAAACTTGATTCCCAAGATAGGTCTTGTGACCTTCCCAAACTTCACCAATTGGTCAACAATTCCATTTACCTAAATATATGAAATAAGAAGCACATGAGCTATACTAGAGGATATGAGAAAAGAAATCTGTGTGTTTCCATGGAAAGTTGTCTCCGCGAAGGAAGAAGCACTGTATAAAGAAAGGTATATGTAAGAACTCACAGTGTCCACCGGAATAGAAAATCCAACCCCAGAGGATGCACCGGATGGGGAGTATATAGCAGTATTTATACCAATGAGGTTTCCAGAACTATCTAAGAGTGGCCCTCCACTATTACCAGGATTAATTGCTGCATCTGTCTGTATAACATCTTGAATTGGACGACCAGTTGCAGCGGAACTAATTTCTCGCCGAAGTCCACTATTGAGAAAGTATGTATCAGTAAAAACACAATCGATACAAAGGGAACTTGTTGAGATATATAAAACCATTAAAAAGCACTCACCCACCAGTTTAAACTTATGGGTTGAATTGGTTATTTACATAGTATCAGAGCCTCAGTGTACCGGGTTCGAACCTCACCGCCCCCCACTTTCTTTCTAGTGGAATTTCTTTTTTCGCACAGGTAGGTGGGCCTGTGCATTGTCCACTCTTCAAGGCCACTGGGCTCTCATGTGAGGGGGCGTGTTGAGATATATAAAACTATTAAAAAGCCCTCACCCACCAGCTTAAGCTTCTGGGTTGAATTGGTTCTTGACAAACTTAAAAAGGATTGGACAAAGTATCTAACTTACAAGTTATTAAGTATCAGCCGAGCATATGTTTATGACATACACATCTTAAAAACAAACTGTATTTACCATATGGAATGCCTTGCTTAAAAAGTTGAAGTTTCAAAGAAAGAGGAAACAACAGAAACTAAAGTGCTTCTTTAATTCAGAAAAGGGATTAAAGCCATCCATTTGAAGAAAAAATGAGTTTCTATGATACAAAAAGTCACTTTAGCTTAATCCCCCTTATATATATTTCACTTTATAAAAAATCATATTAGCTGATTGACATAGGATGCAGTCACATTTTTTATTTTTGGTACAATGGAAGCTGTCTCATTTATTATTAATTTAATTAGCTTTTGCATAATAGCAGACAGAAGTTGACAAGAGTGATAGTTGACAATATCTTTCATTCATCTTTCCTGGTCCTTCTATTTCAAAATTTACAATACAGTGCATGTCATCTCGAAAATCGCTCCAGAAAGTTTTGACATATAGAACAAGAAGACTATTGCTGCTATGTTTAGACACCTAAATAAAAGGTTTGAGCACAAATGTATAATCTGACATGAGGACAGGAAAAGGAATAGCAAATTAGAAACTCTTTTCTAAGGTAATGAAAAAAGAGCTACACCAAAATATTCACTTCACAGTTTTCATACCTGATGACACCAGTTGTGAGAGTGTGGTCCAGTCCAAACTGAAGACAAGAATCACATTGGAAAATTCATGAAATAGTCAGTTACGTTGACCTCAATCATCAACAACAAATAGCATTCAAGTCATGAATGATTAAAGGCTACATATATTAAAGGCTACATAAAGCAGTTCTGCAGCAATTACAAGATAAAAGTCCGAAGAAAACTAAGGTGTCAGCCAAGACAATTTATCGATCTAGTATTTTGCTCTTTATCCTTTTGAAGGAAATATTTTCTGGTTTCGAATCTTCCCCTCTCAAAGTAGGTGAGTCACTCATTAAAAAATTAAATACAATAAAATGAGCCAAGCCGGGACCTTGGATATCACGGTAAGCATCACTCATTAAAAAAATTAAATAAATAAAATCATGTGAAATCCACCCATATTTTTAGATAGAGAGATGCAGATCAGAACCCCTGCAGTTTTTGTGGAACAGAAAGGGGTACAAATCTGGCTCTCCATCACAAGCATTTCTAACTCAGATCTACAATACTTTTTGTAACATATATTTTATGAGAGACAATATAGTTACACAGACTACATTGTTAAATTAAATGAGACAACAATTCTAACCCTTTTTCAAGCTTTAATTAATAGTAATTCAACCAGGATTGTCATCATCTCTCTAGATTGGAAATTCATAGGTAATGCATATTTACAATATGCATTAATCTGTAGGGACATCTCACCGGGTTCCCAATAGCATACACTTTCTGACCAACAAGCAAGTCAGCAGAGATCCCAATAGGTATAGGCCTGAGTTTGTCTTTTGGTGCTTCAACCCGCAACACAGCAACATCCTTGTCTTGGTCAAAACCAACAACTTTGGCATCATAAGTTGACTGGTCAGCAAGAGTGACCCTGCACATCACTAGCATCTCTTTGAACAGGAGCAATCAATTCACTCACACATTTTAAGCCATCCAAACATGTGTATCTATTTACCATCAATCTTTCTGCTCAATGAGTTCAATTAAAGGAATCCAACATATCATATATCTAACTCAATGCAATGCAAACACACCCAAACAGAAGAAGGTGCAAAGTAACACACATCATTATCACCTCCCTTTTGTTTTAATATAAGGCAAGTTACATATCATCCATTTAATGGAAATTTCTACAATACTACAGATGTATCCACTTTTTCTATACATCCCTCCAATCAAAACCAAACACCAAACACCAATGCTGACATGTAATAGAGAAAAGTGGGGTCTTAAATACATGTGTTAGATTTTGAATGGAAGTAGTATGTACTACTGATGTATCAAAGATGATCTCCCATTTAACATTAGATAAATCACATTATATGCCTGCATGACTTAAAAGTTCCTACTTGCCAGCATCTATGAAGCACCGACTCCGACACGACGTTTTCGATACGTTCCAAATACGTTCTCGATACGACCATTAATTCGTCGATACGATATAATACGTTTTTGATACGTTTCCGATATGCGTATCAAAGATGAGCTCCCATTTAACATTAGATAAATTACATTATATGGCTGCATGACTTAAAAGTTCCCACTTGCCAGCATCATATGACTCAAAAATCAAAACCAGACATGTCAAGTTCTCTAACTAGAAGCAATAGGCAAAAAGTACAAAGTTTGAGGAAGTGGATCAAAAGATACAAAACCCACCAACCTAAGATCAGAAGCACCTCGGATAACGTGATAATTGGTCACAATATGACCATCCTTATCCCAAACAAAACCCGACCCAGATCCTTGAGGAACCTCCAACACGTCCAACGTAAATGCATCCTGCCTAAACACGAAAAACCAACATTCAAAAACACAAAACAAACCAAAAGGGCATTCTCAAACATCAACAAAAAACATTAAAAATTTATTTATTTTTTTTTTTTTTTTTTTGGCAACCCAAAAATGAAAAATGGTTACTTGACAGCAAGGTTGGTTATGTAGACAACAGAGGGAGTGTTCTCTTGGAAGAGACGAACGGTGGCGAGTTCATCGGATTGCAACTTCCTCGGGGTGGCGACGACGAAGGCGGAGGCGGAATCAGCGCCAGCGAGGAAGAGGGTGAAGGAAAGAGCGAGAGAAGTGCATAAAATGAGAAGAGAATCAAAGAAGTTTTTGGGTATAGTGAGTTTGGGAAGAATTGTTGTTGTTGTTGTTTTTGTTGGAGTTGGAGTTGAAGTTTGAGGGCGAAGGAAGAAGACGGTAGGGGGTGAAATGGGGTGTGTGGATGTGTGAAGATGAAGGGATTTGGAAAGGTGGATGAGAGGTTTGGTGTTTGGATAGCGAGAAAATGAGGAAGAACAATGGAAGAATGTGGAAATCAGTGAACACGAAGTAGCCATTGTTTTTTTTTTTTTTTTGGTTGGACTAAGGATGTCTGTTATGCTAACGTGATTTTTTTTTTTTTTTTGTGTGTGTGGTCGTTGGAATGGTGGATCATTTTTTAGTTTCAGTCATGCGAGTGTGTGATGGAGCTTTAGTTGACATTATAATATAAAATAATAATCTTTTAGAATTACCTAACTCATCTCAAAGTGGAGAAAAAATTCAGGTACTCCCACTTATATAGGGTGAAAAAGAAACGTTTTATTATTCTCATTTAACATAAGATAATCATTTCACGTTATAGAGAGAAAATAGGTGGGTCTCACCATTACAAGAAAAAAAGAAAAAAGCGGGTACCGAAATCGAAGTAAGAGAAAATGAGAGATAATATCTTATGTAAAAGGAAAGTAATATTTCCCAAAAAAGAAAAATAAAAGTCTAGGGATAAAACCTAAAGCTATAGAATCTACCTTGCTAAGGCAAGGTTGATAATTCTGTGCAAGGGTATAAATATCAGAGGTAAGGGACACCCTTTCAAACCTCTTCAGCTTTCGAAAATGAAAGAAAAAACACGGCTACATGAGAGCACCGTATAATGTAGATAACCCTGATCAGGTTACTACAGCTATGCAGAAAATACATACAATTAGACGTAAGAGGAAAAACATGTCAAGAAATTTGGTTTTATAGGTCAAATGGTCCTAAGCTCATCAAAATAAAACACAAGATTAGTACAATATCAATCGGCATCTCGGCTTTTCACCTAAGCTACAACTGGTCGCCCCTCAACACATCTTGCATTTCAGCTTCAAATTGTTGCCCGGCAGCTTCAATTCCTGGATTGACTCCGACATCTTCTTCAGCCGCCACGTTCGGGTCAACTTCAGAAGGAACAAAAACACCACCTCGAACATAACCAAAGCATTCCAGCTGGTCAGTGTTTGAAATCACTCCGGGGTTAAAATATTTTATCTGATTTATAGCATTATTAAAAGCAGAACCCGCAGCCCTTTCCAAAACGGATTGACTATGATCATAGTCAGACTAGAGCTCCTAGAGGTCCGACTTCAGCTTCACTACCTCCAAATTCAACTCCTTATTTTTGGCTTCAAACTCGCCTAATAAGGACAACTTTTCCTTGAAGTAGTTAATGAGAACTTCCTTGTTCGCATCAAGACCAAAAGAATATGATATCAATTTGAAGTTGGCTTGAGACTGCTGCAGAGATAATTTCAAGCCGGTAGCGTCAGTGCACAAGTTCTGATTTTCTTGCCTCAGTTTATCGCAACCAGCCTGCAGGGAATTTTTATCCAGTTGAAGAGCGTCCTTCTTGGCGCAAATTTCGAAATGTTTCTCCAATAACAGAGAATATGGCTTCATCAAAGAGGCCACTTTATAAATATACAGTTTTGCTTTTTGCAGCTCTTCCATCTCGGCCTTCGAAGGGTAGTCGGTCCCAAAGAAAGCAGGTGGAGGACGAGTAACCCCACGCAGCTCGAACGTCACCCCGGTCTCCCATAGAGCCCCCTCCTCAGTCCAGCTGGCAAGGGAATGGGTGGTGGGGTACCCTGTTCCACAGTTACAATAGCTCGGGTTGAACCCCCAGTTCCCATAACAGGGGGAACTTCAGTGTTACTCGGATCCAGCCAGTTCTCATTGTCATGGGTCAAGTCCATCACAGATACATCACAGTTTGGTCCCGGGTTGGACGAGCCGGCACCTACGGAAGGGTTGATGGTCTTTTTCCTTTTATGGACAGAGGGAGGTCGCGCAACAGCTCTTCCTCGTCGAGATAGCACATAATCAGGAACCTCATTTGGGGTGGAATTCATTTGAAGACCTACAAATCAAGTAAATAAAGTTACGGCCATAAAAAGAAAGCAATGACACAAACAAACATAGCAAAACGACAAATGCATACTAGTTTGGTCAATAGTGGCACCGAATCTAGCGACCAAAGAAACGGCATTCAAATGTCCTTGAGCACCAACATGCGCTAACAGGATCTTAGCATTCGTGTTAACTTCGGCTGACAGTCCAAGTTTGAAATCAGCCGATTTACGAAGATGGTGTTCACGGGACCAATAAAGAGGAAACTTTCCCTCTCCATACTCTCCCACAAACCAGGGCATTTCCCCGACCTCAACAACTACTTTGAAATATGAGCCTTTAAAATCTTTAAAAGAATCACTATAAACTGAGAACAACCTCCTAGAAGGCTTGCTAACGCAACCTCAGATGTTGGTCCACCCCTTAAGTTCAGGAGGCTCAGAACCGGTGCGTGTGTACACAGTAAAAAAATAAAGAAAAAGAGCAACTGTGCAGCTTACAGACAAGGATGCGCAAAGCTGCTCGAAAGCAACAATATAGGCCCAACCATTGGGATGAATCTGCGTCGGAGCAAGGAGAAGGTGGTTTAACAGGTGTATTTTAAAAGAGGGGAAGGGAAAGCGCGCACCAATCTTGGTAATCAAGTCACGATAAAAAAAGAACAAGGGTGGCTCTTGCGGGTCCTGGCCTGAGCATACGGGCTCGTCCTCTGCTGGGCAAAAGGTATTGAACCCCACAGGGTTATCTATAGGAAGGCCGGATATTTCTTCAGTAGCCATATCAGATCTAAAGCTAAGAACCTCATTTATAACCCATGGAAATTGTTTGCGAAGATTGCCGCTAACCGGGGCAAAACCTTGCTCGGTGGGACTCACGTCGGCATCTTGACCTGGTTAGAAGAGGTACCTTGCTCGGCAAGACTCACGTCAGCTTCGTGACCTTGACCAAATGAAGTAATCTCCATGTTCAACTCTGCAGAAGGTGACTCCATAAAAACCTAGAATAGAAAAATGGGAGGATTAAAAATAGATAAAGTACGTAGCAGAGATAGTACGCACCTGAGCTAAACAAACTACTATGAGAAGAGCTTGAGGAGTCATCAGGAGCAATCAAAGAAGCAGAGGTGTTTGAGCCGGGGTAGTGGGAACAACTGCCTAAAATCAGGTCTGCCATGAAATCGTTTCCTCTTTCGACAAATTGTGCACTAAGGTACATACAATTGAAGCAAGGATTCGGGTTCCTAGTACTTGATTTAATGGACAATGCTTGAAGAGGGGTTTGAGCTGAGTTACTAGTACCCGGGTTAACAGACACTGTCTGTAGAGCGACTGGAACCGAAGAAGTAATTCGACTAGAAATAGATGTTGGGCGATAAGAAGTGGGGTTTCTACCTATAGTGCATCCTGGCAAACGACCTACACCTCGGCTAGAACCACGTTTCTGTCCTCGATTACAAGGACAAGATGAAGAGGTCCCTCTATAACTACTTCCTTGATAGCCTCTAAGCAGGGCTTCTTGAATTTCCTCCTGAGTGCAAGGTCTACCAAACAACCTGTATCTCGGACCAAGAGGAAGGCTTTGGATGAACCTTTCTTCTTCTTGTGCAGCCCTCTATTCATTTTCCAAATTCTCATCACTACGACCGAATATGCGAGGGCAAGTGGGTCTCCTTGGACCGTTGAAATTCCCCTTACTCATGCTAGGAATTCTCAAGTAAAGAAAAGAATATAACCAGGGGGCAAGTAGCGATGGAAGAATCTTACATGAATAGTATAAAACATTTCAATAAATGCAAGCACAGGAGAAGAAACAAGCACATTGGAAATACAGAAATGCCAGCAAATTCGAAGCACACCGAAAATGGTGCGAGATGCAACATTCAATGAAAGATGTAACATGAAGAAAATTATGGAACATACCTGGAAAACGCTAGGTAGGAAACTATTTGAAGACGTTCGACGATTCTGGAAAAGTATGCAAGGTAGGAGGAAAGCCAAAATTGCGAATGCACCACCAGACGGAAAGGCACGTAGTGAACAAATGAAAGGCGAAAGGAAAGTTAAAAAGACATGACCCGCGAAATGAAAGGGCAAGGGAAAAATAGTAAAAGTACCAGACACAACAGGTGAAGGACGCCTTACAGCTATAATTAATGCCAACGACGCATGTTGGAGTGGTGGCGCACGTCACGTTCATTGAGGGGAGCCACGTGGATGGCCATTGGGGATATGTGAAAAAGGAGAGCCGTTCAGAAACAAAGAAGAAATGTTGCTTAATATAAACCATGACGATAATCCGTGTATATATGTCGGATACGGATTCACACCCATATAATAATTACCAGATAGTCGACATATGTAAGCCCGGACCGAGAGGCCGATATATGTGGTAGGAGCACAAAGCAGTCCGACTTGGACATCCCGGCAACCTGAACACTCAGTCTACCAGGCTGGGGACTACTGTTATGGACATGGAGAAGGTCCACACTCACAGGAGGCCCGTGTAAGCACAAGCCCAGGTAAAAATCCTATAAATAGAGCTGAGGACCACAGGTATGAGACATCTCTTCTAAACCCTATTTTATGCAACCACTCAACGCGCACACACACCCTTTGGCTAATGCCGTCATACAAGAGTGTAGTGATTCGCTATTCCCTAGGCACCTGATTCATAGGTATCTAGGGATTGCTAGATCCAACATCAAATACCTAGCCTCTGGCTAGATATCTCTGTGTCAGGCAGAACACAAACAAAAAGATATTAAGATACTCTGAATATGATTTGGGGAAAACGAAAATTAAATTTTTTTTTTTTGTAAATCTTTTTTTTTTTATTAAATTTTTTAGTTTTAAGTAAAAATGGTCAAAACGTCAAAACATAAATTTTTACAATTTTTACGCGGCGTTTCTATCAATTTTTACTAAGAGCCATTTTTATTTGAGTTTTAACACGCATCACTTAGTAAAAACATACATTTTTACACTAATTTTTTATAACAGTGATACCGACTTCCCTACAAAGGCAAAGAAGCATATGTACGACTATGTAAAAATTCTTCCTCATGCTCAAATTAAGGTAATATATAAACACAAATTTTATATCCATAATTAACGTGCATTTACATGATGTTTGTGTTGTTCTTTCTTCTAATTTAATTTATTTTCATTAAATAAATAATTTAATTTTTGATACAGCATTAGTGTGAAAAACTTTTACACCATCATTATAATTTTAATTATAATTATGTTAGACTAGGAGCACAAGAATAGTACACGAGAAGTTAGACTGCATAATGCACACAGCAAACATTACAATGTAATTAGCTACCCTAACTAGCGAACTTGTATCAAACTACCACGCATTCTTTTTGGTTAGAGCAGATTGATATTTTAATCACCTGGTTTGCTATTGCTAATAAGGAACTACCACCAAAAATAATACCACATCTACAAACCAAGTTCGTTACCTTATATAGCATATTTGCACGACACTTTAGAAAAAATTTATGTTCACGGGGTAATTTGATATAGGAAAAAGTGTTTATCCTTTTAAATGACACAACTTACCTCCTTTCACTCTCACAAAAAGATAGAACCCACACCTTTATTTTTTTAGTGAACTCTCTCTCCTCCTTTATCTATCTATTTTTCTCTTAAAATGACACAACTTTACATCCTTTAAAATGACACACACTTTACCCTTTGATATATTTTTTCTTAAACAATGGCATTATGATCATTGTTCCCTATTTCTTGCATAGTATCTTATTGTATATTTATTCGACAGTTTTTCTTTTTTAAAAGTAAGTTTGTAAATATACTTTTGATTAACAAATTAAAAAAACACATTGATAATACAAGCCTTAGTTCTGTCTCCACACATTTCCTAGCATTTTCACACAAGTCATGGAGATCTTTTCTGAGAAAAGAAATGCTGATCCGTAAGCCATCAAAAGTGCACAATAAGCAAGATCCCTAACCAAAAAAAATGCAGCATGTCGCATTAACATTCTTGTTACTGAGTGAATGCAGTGCCCTAGACTACATGCATTATTTACAAGAGGAAAAATGGAGCTAAAAAAAGAAATTACAAAATTCTATCAAAGGGTCTTAATTCTCTGGGTAAGCCATCAAAATGTCCGGCATCTATATCAGATTGTAGCATAGGTCGCTTCCCTGTTTCCCAGACAATGCCCTCTGCTAGATGCTCCTTGTTTGGCGTGAGCATTACAAAATTGGGATCAGCTCTTTGATAACTGCAAACAAGTCAAAGTAAACGTGCAAACTTACCAATGTAAGGTACAATTTTAGAAAGAGCATATTTTAGAAAGAGCATATCGATTATCATGACATGAGCTCAATATTAAAACGTTTCGGAAAGGGACACGTTTTTTTTTTTTTAATCTTAATTTTATTTTATTAACTAAATAAAAAAATAATTTATAAATTAATTTTTTTCTATTATGAAATATGATATGAAAAATTAACAAAGTACAAAAAATTATTTTTATTTTTATTTATGTTATGAAATTTAAATATTTGATTAGTTATATTACTTATCATGGACTCTTATATGTATTAAATATAAATTATATTATATATATTAAAAATTTTATTTAATATCAAACGTGTCCCAACGTGTCCAAATATGACATTTTTTAGAATTAACGTGTCGGCGTGTCGTGTCCCATGTCCGTGCATCATAGATCATGACATGAGCTCAATATTAAAATAAAATTAAAAAACACTAAAGCTGAAAGCCATTCTGATTTTATAACATGCAGCAGCACGTGGACAAGCCTTGCTTTATTAGCAGATAAGTTTTTCAATCAAAAACATAGAAGTTCTTGCAAAGAAATGAACCTGGCTTCTCTTAGACTCTCACTTTGGATGCCAAATCCATATTGCATTTTACCGTCAGCACGATCTCTAGTGGCTGCAGAAAAACAGGACATCGTCAACACTCAAACATCCAGTACCGGGATGACATTTTCTTTACAAGCAAACTAGGAACCACCACAAACAAAAAATAAACCTAAAAAAGGAGCAAAAGAAACTTCATTCCTTGTTTTCCTCGGCCAGTGGGCCCAAGTCAATTATTTTATAGCAGAGATAGTCGCATATATGTTCAGAGGTACAAAAAATAATCTAGACATTTGACTTACCATTTCCATTTAAGTTTGCTTAATTATAATCTGAAGTACTTTATCAGATTTCACATAAGAAAATCTCACAGGATGAGAAACTGATAACTATTTCACATTATAGATCTTACTCCTAGACCATTTATCATGTCTACCACATCCCACAAAAATTGTTTAACCACTAATAAGAGAGCACACACCACACGCCAATAAAATGTTATCACAGAGGTGGTATACATCCAGAACATAATACATCACATTCCGAAACATACTTTACAGAGGACAAGCATGCCATCTAGTGCAGTTGATACTTAACCTTGGTCAGGGGCAGAAGTAGAACTAGGACTTTGGAGCGGCCAAAATAAAAACAGAATCAGCATTTGTTAGGGGAAAAACATAAAGGTAGCAAACATAAATTCCACCAATAATACAGAATGTAAAAAGGAATATTTCAAACTTTGAAAACACTAAGGAAGCAATCTTCCTTTCCCCTCCTCCCTCCAATCCCCCTAAAAGAGCCTCAACTTAAGTCCACCATTGATCATGGTATTATGGCTAAACCGCTAAACAGATGTTGGCCTAAAAATTATAGAAAATACAGCCGATTTAACGTATTCAGGATAGAGTATAAATAAAAACTCTAATTAGGTTAGAAGTGTTATATTCTCGGATGCTAATACGCACATGCAAAAGGAAAAGAAAAATTCCACTAAAGGAAAGAACGAGAGATAATGAATTGAAGCAAGATTGAATAGAAAAATCCCTCAGAACGCACCAGAAATGCTGAAAGTAAAAGAAGGTTTCCACCATGACTTAAATGCAAATGCCATTGATGAGCTAAGTGGTCCAACCTTAGCCTGAAAAGATGAGACATAGTCTACTTAAGTAAATCCTACATAACCTATAGAAACCTGTATAACATTGCATCAATTTTTTTACCTTCAGCAAGAAGTTTTTATTGGCTTGCCATGATGCGCCTATTTGAAAATGGGAGTCTGAGATATTGTTTGCTGCTATGGCATCATCAACACTTTGACGCAAAGAAAATTAGATTGAAACACATTGGTGCAACTGCACCCATGTTTGAATATATATTTTAGGCCAAAAAGAATACCTTGTTTGTAACTCAAACCCAAAATCAATATAATTCGTAATTCCAACAACAGCATTCTCTTCAAGGGGGTTCTTCACCTGTTCAATTCAAGTATATGACTTTAAAAGTATATTATATTCTGATTCAAGAAGAATTAAATGTTAGTCTACTACAACTCAGTACAAGAAAACAGCATATCTCAATAAGATTGAAACGGGGTGAATTTTAACAAGAATAATAAGCAAGCCTTGATGGAATTCTATCTGCATAAAGGTAAACCTGTATCAAATTGCAAGGAATCTGCATCCAAAATATAACTCAAAAAATAGGCCCGGGTAATGGGTAAATAAACTTTAATTAAAATACCTATTCATGTAGTGACCCCAACCCATCAGTAACCCAAGACTAACAGTGTAGTCTTGCTAGCTAAGAAACAGGTGTAAGTATTATATCTGACCCAACACAATACAGGGATATGGTAATTTTTTTTAAAATTTAAGCTACAAGTACAAAATTAAAATATATATACTTACAAAAATTTAAATAACAAATATTACACATCATTTTCAATTTAAATGGTACAAAATCTTTTCTTATTTATAGATTTTCATAGGTTTCACATGACTTTTAGTCCATTTTGTTATGCTTTTGCATAATTCTGAAATCTGAATTCTGATTCAAAGCAATTCAGTTGTATTACAAAATATTTGTGCGTCTTGAAACATTTGAAATAGTCTTGATGCATTTTGTAAATTTTAAATCAGGCTTCATCTGTTTCAATCTTGTATTAACTGATTTTTAAAAAAAAAGGAAAAAATAAATAAATTATGTATCTAATATGTATAAGATACAAATAAGAGCTAAAATTCAGTGCATCCATACATATTATCTTGCAAGGTATTGCAAGAAAAACCAAACCAGAGGACAGAAAACAAGTATAGATGATCCCTCCACCAACCACTTTCCATTATGTCTTTAACTTAAAAGTATATATTTACGATTACGAGAAAAAAAAAACACTGGTAAGAAATTTAATGTTAGGAGATAAGACTAACATCAAACAAATTTAAGCATCAATGTGATTGGGAAAAAATAACATAAGAGACAATGAAAAGAGAGAGAGTGGACCAAAGAAACATACCCTTCTTTGAACAACCATATGCTGATAGAATGAGGCAATAAACTGCAGATTGTTTAGACATTGAAATTTCAGTAAAATGCTTCTCAAAATATTAATCAGAACTACACAAATCACATATTAGGGCAGAAAAATCCCTAAAGACTCAATGGATTTAAGTTTAAATTCCACCATCATATGTCTAAGGCATATCACACAGCAGGTTGATACAAAATTTAATGTTGATTCCAATAAGATGATTGGTGAAATATTTAACGATAACAATCACTCAAAAACTACAAAACTTTCCATTGGAAGAAGGAAAAATGTCACATCATTGCCCAGCAACAAGTTCTCCGAAGTATTCAATAAATGCAAAATATTAATCAATTTAAGTATGTGGACATACCTGAGAGCTTTTGACAAGCTCAAGATTGAAATTGAAGGATGGACTCAAGGGGCTGCCTGATCCCCCACCATAGCCCAAGGCACAGCTCCAATTCATCAAATTTGAAAGTTTTGCATTTTTATCTAAAAAAGCAGCAGCACAAGGTGGTATGTAATATTAGTTTAAATATCAAACTCAATACAAGTAAACCTCATGTTACGTAATATGCTCAAAACATTCTTATAGCTTTTTGTGACCTTTTTGGTTCATCCGTAAATCCAATTTCCTGAAACTACATGAAAATAATAAAGCAATCGTTTAAGTTCTTCAATCCCCTTGCCCCACTGTACCTAACTCACAGCCCTATTTAGATTGCTTTCTGTTAGAGAGATATAATATAATGGGTTTTCATTTAATAGTTTGAGCTTTTAAATGAGATAGTTTCTTTTCTTGGTATCAAATACTCCAAAACTAAGCAGTCACGAGTTCGATCCTCACCGCCTCCACTTTCTAATGAAATTAAGTGAGCACAAGGAAGAGCAGAAAAAATAGGCATGTGCAATATTCACGTTTCAAGCCCAAAGGGCTCTTGAATGAGGGGGTGTTTTAGAGAGAAGTAATATAAAACCATTAATGGATTTTCACTTAACAGCTTGAACTTTTAGGTGAGATGGTTTCTTTTCACTTTCTATCTATTACTCCATCTTTCATGCAATTGTAGCTTTGAATGTGCGATTGTCAAAACACACACACAAATTTGAATGTGTGATTGTCAAAACACACACATAAATTTGAATGTGTGATTGTCAAAACACACACATTTGAACATAAACAACACATATGACTCATGTCACATATAATCTATTCTAAAATTTAAATACAGTGAAAGCACTCAAAACACTAATGCATGAATCATACCGACTAAAAGATTTGAACAATAATGTCAACTTTTAGGTGAAGGCAACATATAACTTTTCCCTCTTGCCCTATCACATATGACTGCTTACAATATACAAAAGCAAATGTCTTCAATAAATATCTTACACTAAAGTTAAGCTCAAAACAGTATATTACTAAATAACCAGCAGAAGGATAGACAAAGTTCAACATATGCACCAAACAGGAACCAAACAAATTAAAAATTAATCTATAAAACTAGTACTTATGTAATATTTTAATTGAAAAAAAAAACTAATATATCAAAACATTTCCAAACGAATAAAATCTGCATAGTTCTTACGCTGTGGCTCATACTGCACCCCAGCAGTTACCCTTCCCATCCTGCTTACCAGCCATGCATTTTTTGGTAATTCATCTTTTACTGCAAAGTACAACATTTACATTACAAAGTTTATAATCATATCTTCTCTAAAGATATCACAAATCAATACTTTCAAAAGTCTATCACAAAATGTTAAACTTAGTGATCATGGTAAGAACAATTATAATCTCAAACTTTAGACATAGGAAGATCAACGACTTGTTATGTATAAATTTCTTCAATGTTTACAGAGAGAATTATTTGCAACTTTAATTAACAGATATTTCAATATACAGTTGATGAAAATAATCCAAACTTCCATTGAGATTTATCATTAAGATATCCTAGTGACATAGATTACAGGAAACCAGGGAGGAGGTAATAATGAAAATGGGAAAAAAAACATGAGTTGCATATCTGAGTATTTCCTGCCTCTAAAATATCTCTAACAATAAATTCATAAACACTTCAGAGCAATCATGAACCAAAATCAACCAATGTTTCTAATAAAGGGGTTCAAAACAAAACTATAATATCAAGAATCATGTGTAAATAAATCTGTTAAATATGTTCATTACATAAAATCAGGTAACTTACTGGCAAAAGGCATAAGAGTGACTCCAAAGGATAGATTTCCAGAACCATATCTCAACCCCATAAGGCCATAATCTTGAGAGGATTCTCTGTAGAATTTATTAACTTTGTCAACACCGTATTTTGCAATCTTTGGATGATATGAAAACTAATAAAAACCAAATACATTTTCTACCACCATCATCAAACAAAAACACACCTTTTCTTCAATAGCAAAGGGAACACTCCAAAAGCCCCAAATCCATATTTCGGATAATAAGCGCTCGATCGCATCTGCAAAATTCTGAAGAGACGGACCATGCACAATATTCACCATTTCAAATTGACGGGAGCAATCGAGGATGTTTGGATGGAGGGTTTTGGAGCAAAAGAAAAGAAGGTAGGTTAAAGTTTTTAATTTTGAATTAAGAGTTATATATAAAAAAATACCACTCTCCATTAAATCCCGACCAACAAGGGTGGGTTAATTAAGAGAGTTATATAGTTTAAAAAAATTAATAAAGCATGATTGGAAGGATCCATGATAATATATCATTTTTTTTCTTTCATTCTAAAAAAATTCTTAAATTGTAAAATATTTATTTGACATGAAAAAAATTAGAAGCATGTTCGATTCTGTTTTTTGTTTTGAAAATTGTTTCATAGAATTGTATTTTAGAATTATTTTATGGAATAAAAAAAAATTATTTGAATAACTATGAGAATAAGTTTCCAAAGCTTGATGTTACTAGTGGCAACAGTGGTGGTGGCAGGATTCAGGAAGCTCTGGCACCTCCAGTGAGAGTGGTGATTTGGTGATTTAAAGTAAGAGTAAAAAATCCCTAAAAGCAAAAGAAAACAAAAACAAGTTCTTGTTTTTCTATTCTAAAAACAAAATGTGGAGATTAATAAGATAAAAAGCAGGTAACCAAAAACATAAAACTGTTTTCAAGAACATAAAACAAACAGGCCCTTACCCTCAGTTTCCTTTCCCTCCAAAACCCGATGTCCCAAACATACCCTAAGGATTCATGGAAGTTAAAGCTTCTTACGGATTCAGCGTTGATACATAAAGGTCTACGAATGTATGAGGATCGTTAACATCACTGCACAACCACAAAAAAAAACAACAAAAAGCTCAAGAAACAGTAAAACAAGAACAAAGGCAATGCAAACAATATAATAAAATATAAAAAAAGAAAAAAAAAAGAATAATGAAAAAACCTTTGCCAGCGAAATAACGCATTTCCAGTAATATTTTCTTCTGGCTTACGATCAAGTGGACCTGAAACCTGAACAGGTTAATCATAATTAATTCATAATCAGAGCTTGAGACTCGAACCTCACCAAACCCCACTTTGAAGTGGAATTAAAATAACAAGCACAAAAAATAAATCAAAAAATTGGGCCCATGCATGATCCACGCTTCAAGACCAAAAGTGCATAATCCACGTTTCATGCCCAAATGTGCTAACTTTTGGACGGTGTATCCAAGGTTTTTTTTACGTGATATCAAAATCTCGTTGTACGTGAGGGGTGTGGTGAGATATATAGTCTCATATTGGTTATATGTGCAACTAATGTGGCCTTTATAAGGCATCGAGCACTCACGCCCTTTGAAGCTAGATTTTGGTGGTGTATCCAATATTTTTTAGGTATAGAGCCTTGCCCCCCACTTTCTCTTGTGGAATTTCTTAGCACAGAGAATGACTGGACTTGTTGCATTGTCCACTCTTCAAGGACAAGTCCAAAAGGTCTCATGTGTGAGGGGCGTTAAGGCACTCTAGCTTTTGGGATGATGTATCTCAAGGTTCTTTACACGAATCAATGTGAGGTGAGGATACCGTTGCGATGAGATCAACGTGAGGATCATCAATAGGCTTAAGAATGATTCTGGTGGTGAAATGCCTCGCTTCTTGAAAATAATCGTTGAAGAGGCACCTCAACGCGAGTTTCCCGAACAATACATCATAGGAGGATTCAAGCATCCTATTGCGCGCCGCCAGCGGAGGGAAGTCGAAGAGAGGAGGAACCAGCACCACCGGTGGCGGTGCCTCTGGCTCTTTCCATAACCACTTCCACATTGCGATTCCTCTTCCTCTTCTAGGGTTTCAAATTCGATTGTGTCGTTTTGGGAATCGAACTGAGAAGTGGAAATAATTAGAAAAAAAGGAAAAAGGAAGTGTTGTATGAATGAGTGAATGGAGTGGTGCACACACTACACAGTACACTACACAACTAAACAACGTTCTCAATCTGAATCTGTTGGTGTCGTCATTTTCGCACCTCCATGAGCATGAGTATGACGCTTTCAACTTCAAAAACGGAATTACCACACTCCCCGTAGGATTTAAACGGGCTATAGCGGCCCATTTAACTCTGAGTCTGACCCATTTAATAAGTAGCCCAATTGTGATAATATATTATCTTATTCTTATTTAATTTCTAAGTAATATTTTATCTATTCTATTTGCCAATAAATAAAGGGTAAAACACTTCTTCTGCATAATTTTTTTTTTTTTTTTTTGCAGCCATAGATTTATCAAAATTTATGCCAACTTTTTTTTCAAAAAAATATGATGGATCCCACACTTGTTTCTTTTTACTTAAAATTATGATCCTCTGCTGAAGACATATAAAGCCTATAAATAAAGTGTAGAATAAAAACTCATATAATATAATGAAGAATTTTATTAATCTCACGTTATAGAGATAAACTTGCGGGCTCCATCACCTGAAAATATAAAAGACACAATTATCGAATGATTTGTAAGAAAAAAATTTATATCATGTAACATGAATGATGTAAACGGCACCCGCCATCTTCTTCACTTTCATGTTTTATTTTAATTCTTAATTTTCTGCATTATTTATTTAACTTTTACTTTAAACATATTTTATATTTTTTAATTCCCTATAGTAAATTACAAAACTAATAACTCCATTATTTTTTTTTAACAAAAACACATCAGCCCAAGGTCATTGGGCTTAAGTGATCAAGTCTACTTTTTGGGTTTTTCTTTAAAAAAAAAAAAAAGGAGAAAGATTTCTTATGTGACATGAGAAATCTCTTCTCCTACCACTCTCACTTTGATGTCCGTGCCAATCACTTTTCTATTTTTTATTTTTTTCTTCAAGGTGGGCCCCATCTCTTTCTCTCTCTGTGGGAAACTTGCATTTCTCATGCAGCATAGAAATTGCAATCCAAAAAAAAAAAATCACAAAACCAATCAACTTGCAAGGCAGCACATGACAAGCAGCTAATGCCAAGGTACCAAGGTAAAAATAAAATTCATAAAATCAACCAAATTTTTTGAGCATAAGTAATATTTGTTGAAAGGCAGTTCATGCCAAGATACCAGCAGTTACCAATGTGGCTCCGTTACTACATTTAATAAATATTTTTTTTAACATTTTATATAACAACAATATTTTTGCTATTCAAGTAAGTGGTTAACTGATACACATTATAAGCACAAATAGTATAAATGATAACTTTAAAAGCACGCGAGGCAAAATGACAATTATATTGTTGTAGTTAATATTATTAAACTTGTACCGTGATTGACTAGATCAAGTAATTCGATTAATAGGCTGTCCCTTGTCAAACTAGTTTGACTGAATTTATATATTAATACATAACAAATATAATAATAAATATATAACGACAAGAAAATTACTTACTTACAACTTGTTCCGGAAGACCCAACTACCCCAACAGGCCAACCGCCCCAAGTTCTCCGACCCAACCCTTTAGGGCGGTCGCCCTAAACGGTAACGCCCAAAGATTCTAACTTGACACCATCCTACGCATGCCACCAAGCTGGGGGCTCCTGTTCTGGATGGCCCAATCGCCACAGCAGGCCCTAACCGGCCAGCCACTCCAGCGGCCCAAATTCGTAGGCCCAAACCCCCTTTTAGCTCCACGTTAGCCCTAAGGGCTGACGTGTACCTTCACATCCACCAAGGGTGCAGCACACCCAAGAGATACACCAAAATGTCTTATCTTGGGACATTAACCACCAAAGGCAATCGCCACAGGTATCACAAAGAGAAACTCTCCCTTTGCCCAACGCTGACATTGCCAGTAGCAGGGGGCGCATCGCTGCCACAATGTCAGCGCCTAAACCGCCCAACACTGCTATCATAGGAGTGTATCCCAAGGAGAGTTGATTATCCTCCCTGATCTAACCACACGATGATCACTATAAATAGCCCCTATAGGGCACAACAGAAAGCATGTTATGTATCGTTATTAGCCTATTACTTGAATTCTCTTATAGCTTTATACTTGTACTGATTATCTGCTTATACTTGGGATAATATCTCGTGGCCTGGTCTTTACCAAAGCCACAGATATCGCTCATACAGTGATCATACACCCTATAAGGGAACATAGTGGGCTTATAGATTCCAACGGTACACAACTTACATATACCCATGTCCAAAAAAAAAAACTTACATATACCCATTTCAATGGTATAACGTTTGAATATATTTTGGTTTGAAATTTTCCCTTATAAATATTACAAATTTTTTTAATTATACATATTGATCATCAAATAATTAACAATATAAAAAACTATCTAATAAGTCAGAATGAATTCTTTTTGTATTGTTTCTACGTCCACATAAAATTCATAGATAACAGTTTCTGCAAGAAAAATCTAAAAAAGTGAAAGATTCCAAGAAATGGTGGGCTAGTTGCGTTATCTAAATTGTATTGTCGGAAGTCTCTAAGAAAAGTAGCTTTCTTTCATTATCGGATCCAATTCACATTCCAACTATCAAAAGCGCTTTTCCAATCCTCTTCAATCAAATAATAATTTTAAAATATCCCCAAAGTCTCTGTCTTCTTCTTTTTTTATCATTATTTAAATATTATTTTTTGCATTTTATTACCTTTTTAAACAAATTTGGGTGGCTGTGAAGGACTTACAATGTAAACACTAAGATAAGTTAAACAAAGCCAAAAATTAGTGAGAATTTATAAGGGAAATCAAACTTGGCTGTTGGAGCCTCCAAATTGTATAGCTAAACTCCTTTTTATTTATTTATTTCATTTTCCTTTTGCTATAAGGGATTAATGTTTTTTTTTTTCAATACAAAGGAATTCAATATATAACCTAATATAACTTACCAAATTCATCACTACTACATCAATCCTAATTTATTAGGATTCAATGTTTCTTATATTATAGATGATAATTTTATCTTTTACACAAATAAAAATATGTGGAGTCTATATGAGGTCATGTAAAAAAAAAGGGAAAAAAATGGGCCATATATATTTTTGTATATATAGATAGGGTAAACTCCGCCCATGTGTGCTTGCATGCATGGTCTGTCCCAAGCCAGGATAAAGGAGGAGGGTTGGCGTCAGGTTTTGCAAACCGGCCGTAAAAAACAGCTATATTTTTATGTGATGAACCTATATGATTTTTCGTTGGGGCGTACCCTTCATAGCGACGCGTTGCATCGGGCCCCGGGTGTAGCGAAAAATGGGCTAGGGTCCTTGCCACAAGGCAAGGCGCTGCATCGGGCCCGAGGTGTAGTGAAAAGTGGGCTAGGGTCCTTGCCCCAAGGCAAGGCGCCAGGTCTTCACCCGGATTTGGTGAGAAGTATGCCAGGGTCCCAACACGCAGTTGGGCGAGCGTGGCGGGCAAGCACAGCCCAGGGGTTAAGGATGAGATTGGGCAGCTGGAACATAGGAACCTTAACGGGTAAATTGAGGGAGTTGGCAGATGTTTTTGCTAGAAGTAAAGTGAATATTGTTTGTTTGCAAGAAACAAAGTGGGCTGGAGAAAATGCCAAGGAAGTGGATGGAACTGGTTTCAAGTTATGGTACACAGGTACTAACAAGAGTCGAAATGGTGTTGGAATTATGATCGATAAAAGTTTCAGAGATAAAGTTGTGGATGTCAAAAGGAAAGGCGACAGGATTATTCTGGTTAAGCTTGCTGTGGGTGATTTAATCATGAATATCCTCAGTGTGTATGCACCCCAAGTTGGATTGCAACCAACTGACAAAAGCCAATTTTGGGAAGACTTGGAGGAGGTTTTGAGGGGAATACCTCGAGAGGAGAAGATTTTCTTAGGAGGAGGTCTAAATGGTCATGTTGGTAAAAGCAATGGAGGTTTTGATAGAATCCATGGAGGTTTTGGTTATGGGACGAGAAACGAGACTGGAGAAGATATCTTGAATGTTGCACTAGCCTACGATTTGATGTTAGTGAACACCTTTTTTCAAAAAAAGGAGTCACACCTAATCACTTATCATAGTGGCCAAAATCGTAGTCAGATTGATTTCTTTTTGGCTAGAAGAGAAGATAGAACTTCTTGTGTCGACTGTAAGGTCTACCCTGGAGAGTGTGTCGCTACGCAACATAAGCTGGTAGTCTTGGATGTTCGGTTCAACAAAGTACTTACAATGAAGAAGAGGGCTCAGAACCCAAGGATAAGGTGGTGGAAGCTTAAGGAGGGAAAAGAGAGAGAGTCCAATGAAAGAATGTTGCACGATGGACCTTGGGAGTTTGATGGAGAAGTAAATGCAATATGGAATGAGATGGCTAAGTTTATTCAAAATTTGGGAAGGAGGGTGTTGGGAGAAAGTAAAGGAAATGAATTTCTTGCAAAGGAAACATGGTGGTGGAATGGAGAGGTGCAAGAGGCAATTAAACATAAGAAGGAGTGCTTTAGATCTTTGCATAAAAGTCCCAGTGAAGAGAACTTGCAAAAGTTTAGATTGGCGAGAAAAAATGCAAAGAAAGCAGTGGGAGAAGCTAGGGGCAAGGTTTTCGACGAGTTGTATAAAAATCTTGGGAGCAAGGATGGTGAAAGAGGTATTTACAAACTTGCAAAGATAAGGGATAAGAAAAGTAAAGACCTCACCCAAGTTAGATGCATCAAGGATGAGAATCAAAAACTTCTGATGAGAGATGAAGATGTAAATGAAAGATGGTTGAACTACTTTAACAAGCTGTTTAATGGGGATGGAAACACAAGCGAGGTGGACTTGGAGGACGCGTATGATGATATGAATAGAAGATTTGTACGCAGAATTAATACACATGAAGTTAAGGAGACTTTAAAGAGGATGAAGATAATAAAGCCTTGGGGCCTGATGGTGACTATTGAAGTGTGGAGAGGCCTAGGGGATGTGGCAATAAAATGGTTGACCAATCTTTTCAATAAGATTCTCCTGACAAATAAGATGTCTGATGCTTGGAGGAAAAGTATGATTGTGCCTATCTACAAAAACAAGGGAGATATACAGAATTGTTCAAACTATAGAGGCATTAAGCTAATGAGCCATACTATGAAGTTGTGGGAGAGGGTTATTGAACATCGTTTGAGGAGAGATACCAAGGTTTCTGTAAATCAATTTGGATTTATGCCAGGAAGATGTACCATGAAAGCCATTTTCTTGACGCGACAACTTATGGAAAGATATCGAGAAAAGAAGAAGGACTTGCATATGGTGTTATACGATAGGGTTCCAAGGAAAGCTTTATAGTGGGTTCTGGAGAAGAAAAAGGTTCCATCAAAGTATGTAAAGGCAATCCAGGATATGTATGATGGGGCTACTACATGTGTTAAAACTTGTAACGGAACATCAAGTTATTTTCCTATCACGGTTGGTGTACACCAAGGGTCGGCTCTAAGTCCTTATCTTTTTGCCTTAGTTATGGATGAACTAACAAAAGATATTCAAGAGGAAGTGCCATGGTGTATGCTTTTTGCAGACGATATTGTGCTTATTGATGAGAGCAAGGAGGGTGTTAATAGAAAACTTGAATTGTGGAGAAGCACATTGGAATCCAAAGGATTCACATTAAGTCGAAGCAAGACTGAGTATCTAAAGTGTGAGTTTTCTCTGGTACGAATCATATATGCATTTAATTGGTCAGGTACCCAAAAAAGATGCTTTTAAATACTTGGGCTCCATTTTACAAAAAGGTGGAGAGATTGATGAGGATGTTAATCATAGAATCAGAGCAGGGTGGATGAAATGGCGCAGTGCATCTGGGTTTTTGTGTGACCGCAAAATCACCCTTAAGTTAAAAGGAAAATTCTATAAAACGGCAGTAAGACCGGCAATGCTTTATGGAGCGGAATGTTGGCCAGCACATAGGTAACATGAGCATAAGATGGGAGTAGCAGAGATGAGGATGCTAAGGTGGATGTGTGGTTACACAAAGATGGATAAGATAAGAAATGAAGATATTCGACGAAAGGTCGGAGTAGTACCGGTTGCCGAGAAGATGAGAGAACATAGATTGAGGTGGTTTGGGCACGTGATGAGAAGGCCCATGGATGCTCCTGTAAGAACAGAAGTTTGTTACCAAGAGCTCAACACAAAAAGAGGCAGAGGTCGGCCGAAACTTACTTGGGGGAAGGTAGTAAAACAAGATTTAATGGAGTGGGATATAGATTGGCGGACGGTATGTCTTAGAACGGAATGGAGAAAAGCTATAAGTATGGTGGAGGGTTAGACCCGTGGTTATTCTTATGTTCCAGATGGTCCCTTTTTAGTCATTTTCCCCTTCATTTCCCCCACTTCTTCTTGTCCCTTTCTTTTTCGCTTTTATTTATTTATATATTCATATACATATATATATATATATATATTTTTATAATAATTATAATTATAATTTTTTTATATTTTTATTTATTTTTTTATTTATATATATATATATATTTTATTATTTTTTTTTATTTATTTTTTCAACATTTTTATATCTCTCATGTGGGTTCATGTGTGATGAAAATGAAGATATTTTTGTAATTCTAATTTATTGTAGGATTATATTAATTTTTATCATTATAATTTTTTAATCTTACAATCAAAATAATGTTATTTTGGCTCATTGGAGATGACTTTATCTCCGATAACTAAAAAAATATTTTTTCCATATAGAAAATAAAATTCTCTTTTAATATAAAAAATTAATCTTGTTATAATTTTGTTTTGTTCTTAACTTTAATAGAATAATAATTAATACTAACAATAAAACGCGCTATAAAAAGTTTACCAAAAAAAAAAAAAAACGCGCTATAATAATGACAGTTGGTGAAACCTTAAGTCTCCGCCGCCGCCTCTAGGTCGTTAGTCAAAGATACTTTTTATTTTATTAAATTTGTTTTCAGGAATATGATATTTTTAAATATATTTGTACACAAACTCTTATTACAAAATTTTAATCGTTAATTTCTATTAATTTAATGACTATAATTAACAGAAATTATTTATCGATCTTTTATCCTCTCTTTCGTAATATATAACAGATAAATAAATATGAAAAATATATTTATCATTTTAAAAGAAATAATCTTATGTTATTTTTAATAAAATAATTATATTTTGGTGCTTTTATAATTTTTTTTTTTTTCTCTCTCTTTTGTAATTTTCCGGAGGAGAGAAAACTTAAAATATCAACAAAATCATTTAATTTAAATTGATACAAATTTATATTCTTTAAGATAGACAAACATTTTTCAAAAATTATATATATCAAAATAAATATGATATTAAAAGGACATAAAATATTGTTATTTTAATCAAAACTATAGTACTTTGTGATAAGAGAAATAATTACATAATAAAAAAGTAAGAATTTTTTTAATTTAAATATTAAATAAAAAACCATCATTTTTTTTGGTGAAAAAAAAAACCATAAAACGCATCATACAATTATCTTCCCTAATATACATAAGGTTTTATAATTCTCATTTAACATGATAATTTACATACTTTAATATTATACACACTTTTCTCTAAACATATATCAAAATGCACTATTCTACTATGTAGCACCGATACGACACGCGACACGTGACACGATACGACACTCCGACACGTCAATCCTAAAAAATTATGAAATTCGACACGTTTTAATATTAAATAATATTTTTAATTTATATAGTGTATATTATATTTAATATTTAATAATTTAAAAAAAATTTAAATTAATCTATATAATGGAAACTTTAATAAAAAAAATAAAAACTGGGATAGGAGAATATAATATCAGATAAATTCTCCTTTATCATAAAATCAAACCCCATAGACATATATCAAAATGCAGTATTCTATTTAAATAACATAAAATTATCTGCTTTAAATGGGAAAAACGCTTTTTCCCTAGTATTATATATATATTTTGGAAAAAAATATTTATTCTGATAAATTTCATAATTTGTATTTTTCTAGCTATTCTATTTAAATGACGTAAAATTATCTACTTTAAGTTGGAAAAACGCTTTGTCCCTCGTATTATATATATTTTTTTGATAAAAGTATTTATCATTGTAAATGACACAATTTATATCTTTTCACTCTCACATATATGTGGGACCCAAACCTTTATTTCTATGGCAACTCTATTCTCTTTTATCTATTTCTTTTTTCTCTGCTAAAATCACACAAATTTGCGTACTTTAATATGAGATACACTTTTGCCGTATTTTTTTGGTCTGTTAGCAGGACAGGTATTTAAGGAAATTGTTTTGTTTTGCGTAGATTCATTTTCGGGAAAAAAACGCGACCCAGATTGTAGTGTCCTTGTTCTCCTTACGTTTTTGTTTTTTTCGTTCTGTTGTGTACAGACTCTCACAGAAGAAGAAGTAAGAACAAGGTACGCTACCTTGTCAGCGTTTAGAATTTCCATGTTCAATCAATTTCATGGTCATTACAAAAAAAAACTAAATGTGGGGTGTGGGGTATCTTAAGTTTCTAACGTTGTTGCCAAACCCGTCTCTTGTTGTGAAATATATGAATCTATATGCTAATTTTTTTATTCTAACGGTTTTTTTGTGTGTGCTTTTGTTGGTGGCTAACTATACTATGTTTCTTTTTTATTTTTTATTTTTGTTCTGGCTTGTTCAACTGCATCCAACCCGTTTCTTTAAGTTTTTGAAAAACTTGTTCGTTGTTGTATGCTGTTTCTTAAAACTTAGTAGTACTTAGCAATCTGGGTAAGGGGAAGAATTGGATTTTCTTATCCGTTGGATGTTTCCTATAATACTTCTTCTTCGACCTCCACCACCTGGGGAGGTGAAAAGAGAGGATTTTTAGTTTGTTTTTGAATTAATTTTCCTGTATTTTACATGAATTTTGAACCCCATTTATCGAATAAAAGTTTGCATATGATAATGTTAAGATCCAATTGCAAAGTACGAGACTTGAATCTATAGTAGTTAATTGCGCCGCAATAGCGCCGTATGGGCGTTGCGGTGCCTCGCCGCAAGAAACCGCACCGGAACGCAATAGCGGCCATTGCGATCGCATTTGCGGCCATATTGCTGTCATAAGGCAAAATGTCAATTTTGTCTTAAATTTAAATGTGTAATAGAAAAAATTTAAGGATTTTTTTGTCTATCCGCATCTCTCTCTCAATTATGCTATCTCTGCCTTTAAAAAAATGTTTCTTTTTGTCATTATTTCTGTCATATATCTATTCCGCTATTTTTGCAACTACAACCCAGTATAACGCTATAGCGTTTACCGGGGTTAGCCGCGACATGCCGCAATCCGCATTTGATAACTATGCTTGAATCTCACATTGGTTATATAGGTGACTAATGTGGGGTTTATATGGACTTCTTTTACCTCATGAAATAGTTTTTGGGGTGAGGTTGTCCCAAGGTGCTTATCAGATAAGCTTCAAATTTGGTTCTGCATAGTTCATGGTTGTTATCAACTGTTTCCAGAATGGAGGGGCTATTCAGATTGATTTAGAATTTCAAAGATATTTGCCTTTTATGCTTTTGTTAACTTTGTTATATTACTTGTTTCTACCAAGTGTTTCTACTGCTTCATTTGATCCACATTTTCCTCTCTCAATGGAAGCTGTTCATCTTTGACTGATTGCTGGAGAAAATGCATAGAACACCTAAAGTGAAGGCTTCTTTGCTTCATTGTTTGAAGTTTTTCTTTAAATTGAATCTCTTTCTGATTTTTGTACAGAGGCATTGAAATGGCAACTTGTATACCTGTTGGAAGTGGCACACTGCATTATGGAGTGACAGACTGCAAGAGACAAAGTTGTAGAAGGACTGCTTGGGTTTCTGATGTGCCTATCAAGAGATACTTACATAAAGATCTTTCGTGGTAAAGATTTTGATTGAAGAATCATATTAATAGTTATTTCATATCTCACTGTCTGTTGTGATGTCTAAAAAGTAATTCATGTTTTGCTCATCTAAAGTTTTACTTGTTTGCGTAAGATCATATGATTTTTATTGCTGTTAAAACTTTTACATATGGTATTGTCAAGGTATGTTTAGAATATTTTGATCCCAGAATCATATTAGTAGTGATCTCATGTTTTGCTATGATAAAATGCCTAAAATGGAATAGTTGTTCCTTTGCTAGTGTCTAGAATTGTTTTCGATGAAACTTTACCAGTTTGCACAAGATTGTATGACTTTCATTTTGGCTAAATTTGATAAATCTGAAGCATATTCAGGTCTGGCTGTTTGTTTAGGGTTGACAAGTGACAATATTAATTTAGACCAAGTAATCATCGTGGTTTGTAGCACTTTCACAGTGATTGTTAGAATTGAATATCCACACAGATGCAAGAGACAACCACACAGAAGTATCTATGAAAACTTTTTCTATAGAAGATATCAATTCTAACATTGATGGTTCAAATTGTTTGAAGCAAGTCATTGTGAGGGCTGGCTAGAAATTTCTATCAGTAAGGAAATAAGTTGTACTATCATACATTGATTGCCTATTTATACTAAAGTGTCTTGAAGTAACTTCAGGAAACTTGATCAGAAAGACTGAATGGAAATGGATCATCATTTTCTGGTTCACTCTTAGCTAAATTAATGATTTTCAATTGTTTTGGGGTACAAAATTTTAGGTCTAAAGCGGTATCAAAGGTTCTGCAGACACACAGATGTGAATTTTCAGTGCCACCACTTCATGAGAACAGGAAACACTTCAAAGTCATTTCCTCATTCAAGAAAGATGGTCCTACAAAATACTTTGACTTTGCCGTCATTGGGAGTGGAATTGCTGGCCTCCGCTATGCGCTTGAAGTTGCAAAATATGGATCTGTTGCGGTGATAACAAAGGCTGAGTCTCATGAATGCAACACTAATTATGCTCAAGGTGGTGTTAGTGCTGTGCTATGCCCTTCAGATTCTGTGGAGAGTCACATGAAGGACACCATTGTGGCTGGGGCTTATCTTTGTGATGAGGAAAGCGTCCGAGTATGTTCTTGACCTATTAAGTTTGTTTACCTTGTAACTAAATCATTGTTAGAACCTAATCTATGCCCTGGAACATTAGACTAAATACAATCTGAATATGCCTTGGGCTGCATAAGAATTGGTCTTTTTAAGTTGTTTTTTGAACTGCATTCCCATTTTTTCAAATGTATATTTCCATTTTCTGGCAGGGATGTTTTGTACTTGCAAAATTAAGTAAACGGGGTATTTTCAATTTGAAATGCAATTCTCTTACTTGATTCCTTTTTGCTATTGCTAAGCACAAAACTCCAGTGAATCCTTAATTTATGGAACCAAAGTTATCAAATGCGAATTGCTGCATGTCGCGGCCAACCCCGAAAAACACTATAATGTTATAGCGGGTTGCGGTTGTAAAAATAGCGGAATAAATATATGACATAAATAATGACAAAAAGAAACATTTTTTAAAGGCAAAGATAACATAAGTGACAGAGAGAGAGACACAGATATATTAAAAACCCTTAAAAAATTTCTGTTACACATTTAAATTTAGGACAAAATTGACATTTTTTCTTAAGACAGCAATATGGCCGCAATTTGCGATTGCAATGGCCGCTGTCTTTGTTCCGATGCGGTGCGGAGCGATTTCTTGCGGTGAGGCACCGTAACGCCCATACGACGTGGTTCGCGGCGCAATTAACTACTATGTATGGAACCAATTAGCATTCTGCTTTAATTCTCAGGACTATATAAAGAACCTTGGGATACACCACCCTAAAAGCTAGCTCAAAGGGTGGGAGTGCCCAAGGCTTTATAAACTCCACATTAGTTGCTCATACAACCAATGTGGGACTATATATCTCAACATTACCCATGTACCTTTAGGTGATATATAATGAATTACTAGTTTCTATGACTAATGCATTGAGCATTTTATTAACTTGAACTCTTTTTTTCAGGTTGTTTGTACTGAAGGACCTGACCGAGTGAGAGAACTAATTGCTATGGGCGCATCATTTGATCATGGGGAAGATGGTAACTTGCATTTAACGAGGGAGGGGGGTCATTCACATCATAGAATTGTTCATGCTGCTGATATGACTGGAAAAGAGATTGAACGGGCTCTACTGAAGGCGGTGGTCAACAATCCTAATATTTTTGTGTTTGAACACCATTTTGCTATAGATCTTCTCACTTGTCAGGTTTGTTCTCTCTGGGATTTTTCTTTTCTTTTCTTTTGGCATATACTTAAGGTTTTGTAGCATATATAATGTTGCTACCATAGAAGTGTCTCTGAAAGTTTAAATTTTGAAGTTTTCATGGATTCTGTTCTTTTGAAATTGCCATTATCCAAATTTGACTTCATAGCATTTTGAATGTTTTGATGCATTCACTAACTAAAACATGTCACTGGTGTTGCAGAATGGATCTGATATAATTTGTCTTGGTGTTGACACACTGAATACTGAAAACCTAGAGGTGGGAAAAGTAATTATGTGTGATTTTTTGAGAAAGAAATCGCTGCAATCAATAAATATATTTTCTGAAGTTTCATTTTTTTAGCTTTTAGGTGGTAAGATTTCTTTCAAAGGTGACTTTGCTTGCGTCAGGTGGAGCTGGACATATTTATCCTAAAACTACAAATCCTCTGGTAGTCCTCTTTTACTAGAGCTTGAATTCTCTTTTCCCATTTTGCTGCTTGGTTTATTTTTCTATTTTAAATATTTAATAAAATCATGATGAAAAATGAAATATTCTAGTATGAGTTTATAATGCAGTTTTATTACAGTATATGAACTCAATGATTATAATATAGTATTATCTTCAAGAAAAAAAAAACTCATTATTATAGTTACTCACATATTCATAACGAATCATTAATTACTTGGATGATACACTCTGTAAGTTTACTAATGCAATGATTAAAGTATAAATATAGATCAATGAGCAATGCTGTCTACATGAAGCTAAAAATGTTGGGCTATTAAGTGGTTTAGTTTTCCCTTTGTAGTGTTGATAGCCAAGGTTCTAGCACCATGCCAAATGTGCCCGAAAAAGAAGAGCAGAGCAAACGAAGCATGTCCAAAAGTAAACCAACCTCTTGGACTGCTACGAAAAACACCATCCGATTTCAAAGTAGCACGATCTAATTCAAAAATTTCACCTAATTGAGCGCGTCTAGCATATTTTTTCACAGCACTGAAATGAACTATCTCATTATGGCTAACCTGCATGATATGGCTAGTCTTATTTGCTTGTTAATTTGACCTACTTTTTATAACATCAGGTAGCCACCGGAGATGGAATTGCCATGGCATATCGAGCTCGAGCTGTGATTTCCAACATGGAGTGAGTGGTTTATTTCAGAAGTCTGAATATTTACTGTTTAATGAATTTCTCATACAAGTGTCTCACTGAACAAATAGAAAATGCCACTGGTTAAGGATATATGTGACAATTTAGCAGTATGTTTGATCATAAGAAAGATACACACCGAGGGCTGACCGCAGCGCCTCCAAATCCATCCGAAGTCACTCGATACATGCATACCTCACTCCACAAATTCCCCCTCCTTTTATCCATCCTCTAAGAATATTCTGGAAGAATCCTCTAACTAACTCTCTTCCTTTTCGCACTCCTTAACCACCCCCAATTTTGTTATTACATATATCTGATGCTCATCATATACGAACATGCATAATCAATTTAGTAGCATTCAAGTGCAGAATTATATGAACAGTTATTGCCTTCAATGCAGAAGATCAATTGCAGAATTGCATTAGACTTCTAATCCCCATGCAGGGCATCTTTCTGTAGCACTTAACAACCTTTTTTAAAGGGTCAGGATCATTTTACACCGGTGTAAGTTACACTCTCAATCATGTTCGTTGATCCCATTTATATCTTATGGCTCAAATTTTTTAGGAATGTGAGCCATTGGATACAAGTGGATCAATGGTCAAGATTGAGTGTAAAACTTCTAACTCTTACACCGGTATAAGAATATCCTACCCCTTTTTTAAAGCTTGGAAGTTAATATGTGATGAGCTATGTAGTATTCTATTATAAGCTGCATACTTCACCCCCGGTGTGCGTGATGGAGCTTAGTATCTTGTATTTCGTTCTTGTTAGTAATTTTTTTTTAAATCATGATTGGCCCAGGTTTGTGCAGTTCCATCCTACTGCCTTGGCTGATGAAGGGCTTCCTATTAAACCAACCAAGCCTAGAGAAAATGCATTTCTGATATCTGAAGCTGTGAGGGGTGATGGGGGCATCCTCTACAATCTAAGCATGGAAAGGTTTATGCCATTGTATGATGAGAGGGCTGAGCTTGCTCCAAGGGATGTGGTGGCAAGAAGTATAGACGACCAACTTAAAAAGCGCGATGAGAAGTTTGTGCTCCTTGATATTAGCCACAAGCCAAGAGAGGAAATTCTCTGCCACTTCCCCAATATTGCTTCTGTGTGTCTCCAGTATGGTTTGGACATAACTCGTCATCCAATCCCGGTTGTTCCAGCTACTCATTACATTTGTGGAGGAGTTCAAGCTGGGCTCCAAGGAGAGACGAACGTAAAGGGTCTATACGTAGCCGGTGAGGTTGCATGCACAGGTTTGCATGGAGCAAACAGGCTTGCTAGCAACTCATTGCTTGAGGCATTGGTTTTTGCAAGAAGAGCTGTTCAGCCTTCAGTTGATCAAATGAAGAGCTCTAGCCTTGATCTGAATGCTTCAAATTTGTGGCCTAGACCAATTGTGCCTTTGTCACTTGGAAGTAATGTCATTGACAAAGTTTCATCAATGACAAAGGAATTGAGGAACGAACTACAATCTATCATGTGGAACTATGTAGGAATTGTTAGGTCCACAATGAGACTAGAGACTGCTGAGCAAAAAATTGGTAATCTAGAGGCTAAATGGGAAGAGTACTTATTTCAGCATGGTTGGAAATCAACAATGGTGGGGCCTGAAACATGTGAAATGAGAAACCTCTTTTGTTGTGCAAAGCTGGTTATTAGCAGTGCACTTTCTAGGCATGAGAGCCGTGGATTACATTACACCATTGATTTTCCTCATCTTGAGGAAAGTGAGAGACTTCCAACAATCATTTTGCCAAGTTCTCATTTAAACAGTACATGGAGTTCTCGGCAATTACACAAGCAGCCCATGTACCATTAAGTCATCAATTTCTTCCATTACATAATAATACGGAGGGAAATGTGTTTCTCATGTTGCGTGAGATAATTTGTCTCATGCAACACACACAAAAGTGGATAAGACCGACTTTTTTTGTTTTTCTTTCTTCTTCTTAGTGGGTCCCACCCACTTTTTTGTGTGTTGCATGAGACAAATTGTCTCATGCAACATAAGAAAAATCAAACCCTAATATGGAACTCTGATTGAAATCTAGCAAAATCCATTGGCTAGAATCTAATATTCTTGATGTCTTCCCTCTTACCCTTATAGTTTTCTGATTCATTGTTTAGATATAACAAGAAATATGTTCACTATAGGTAATTTTGGTCAATCTCCCCACAGCTGTAGCAGTTTCACGTTGTGATCAAATAATCTCAACATTTGAGTATTTTTTGTTTTGGATCTTTTATGCTATCACCATTCTACTTATTGCATACCCTTACCAGCTCGGCATTGATTGCAGCAACTCTCTATTAAAGTGTATCTTGAAATATATAAAACTATGTAGCCTTAACCAACAACTTAACCTTTTGGGTTGAATTGGTTCTTTACGGTGTACATAATTTTCTGACACCATCATCCAAACTATAGAACATTGGTAAATAATAATTGCACATAATGCATTAGGTATGTGTGTAATCAAAATCATGTAGAAAAACCTATATTAGATTGTTATTTAAAGACTTGTATGGTCATCCACAACCGGATTATTAACCAATTCGTGACATTTTGTACTCAAAATTTCATATTCTTAAATTGTGGTCAAAGCCATTGTTTTAAAAAAATTAGTGTAAAAACGTAGAAATGTAAAAACGAAGTGTAAAAACGGGTAAAAACGCCGCGTAGAAATGTAAGTTTTTACAACTTAAAATCATTTTTTTTAATTTTAAAAAAAAAAAATCCTATTTTCCATTTTTTTAAGGGATAGGATATTCTTACTACCCATTTTTTTATTACCACTCCACTACTACTTTAATCATCGTTGGATTCAAAAGTTTTTTTTTTCTCTCTCTTCATTCAATTTTTCCTCTAATCCAATGGTGATTAAAATGGTAGTGGAGTGGTAGTAGAAAAAATGGGTAGTAAGAATATCCTATCCCTTTTTTTAAAACTTAATTTTCTCTTTTTGTATTTTTTTGACTTATGTCTTATAGAGTCATGTGACTTATATCTTTTAAATATGAAGTTATTCATTAAATTTTTAATAGTGACTTATGTAATTTTTTTTACATATATATATATATATATATATATATATATATATATATATATATTGATTTTTTTTTTTGAATACTGTATATTGACTTTAAGTAGTAAAAAATTTACGTTTCGCGTGTTAGGCTCTTCAGTCCTTTTTTATTTTTTCATTTTTTTATGTGTGCAGCTTTTGAAAACATCCTTAAACATAAACATACTTTGTGGCTGTGAATTTAATAGAAGCACCACTCAATACTCATGTCTCATTTCATCACTGAACTGATGCACCGAATCTGTGAGCATTACTAATGGTTACCTGTGTGACTCTACACTGCCAATCATGGAACCTTATCCTTCACTCTTACGTTGTGATTGTGAATTTCGTGATGCCTTATCATCAAAGAAAGAAGAGGAACAATACACTACGCTTATATGATTAATCAAGGCTCTGATAATATAAAATACATGAATTAGTAATTGCAAATGAATGATTATAATTGAAGGATTTTATGATGTTTGCTCTAACTTCGGGCATGTTAATGTTATATAATCATCCACGTTGTCTAGCACAACTGTTTTGGAGTCTGAATTTGAGTTTGATAAAGAGAAATTTGAGTGTAACGTATTCCAACTATATAATACACTTCAAACACTTAGAAATGAAAAATCAGGAATAATTTATTAATTTGATAATAATATAATGACAAAAAAGTAATAAGAGTTATATAGATATATACTCCTAGAAAAATATATAGTGTAACTTATAATTCACGAATCTGTCTTAGTGCTATACATAATTCCTTTTTATAATACTCATACAATGATTGCTTTTCATAAAAAAAGAAAGAAAGAGAGAGAGTGAAGCCGAAGCTTACAAAAGTACTCGTATGTTATTGGGTGTGTATACTTTTTTCTAATTAATATTTTTCTTTTTTCTATGTTGCTATTATTGGATATGGCTCATATACTTCCTAGAGTGATGAGGGCTCTTATTGTTAGGGTCTTCAGAAAGACGTCTCGCTCTTTGGTGAGTGGGCATGGGTCCGGGTGGGGTGATGAAGGCTCTTATTGTCAGGGTCTTCAGAAAGACGTCCCGCTCTTAGGTGAGCGGGCAAGGGTCCGGGTGAGCCGCTCCTGCAGGGTCCGGTTGCCCCAGGGCCATAGAGGATAAATATTATTGTGGGCCTATGATTTATTATAATTTTCTTAATAACTCTGTTAAGGTTTTTAATCCTATTTATATTTTTCTTGTAGACATAGTGATTTGTAACGAGTGCCGGATGAGATGAGATGAATATGGTACAGACAAACAAGCTAGAGGTGGACAAATTTGGATGAACAGGTAAAATAATATGTCTATTTTCTATCTTTTTTTTTATTTGCGATTTATGTGATTGTCGATTTCTAACACTTATTTGTTTTAGGAATTATTTTTCTCGTTATATAAGATTATTATAATATTTTTTGATGATATGGATATTTTTGCATTACATTTTAATTAAGCAAGTATGACATTTTAAAATAAGGTATTGATGATTAATTTTGAAGCTGCAATTTCGATATGGTAGTTTTCTTGCAATCTAGGGTTTTTCATCATTGGGTCCAAGTTGATTTTAAGTAGATGTGTATGCCCGTGAACCCTTGTTTTCTTCTTACAGAGAATCCAACATAATGACAAAATTATCCCAGTGGACTGTGGGATGTGTCAGTTGTTGAGTAATAGGAAAGAGGAAAAATTTAAAGAGTCTTGTCAATATTAATTTTCTCTTTTTTTTTATCCCTATTAATGACTCAATTGATTATCAATATATATATATATATATAACCTCAGGGAAAAGGGTCTTGTCAAAAAGATAATGAGATTATCAATATATAATTGGGGTTTTATAATTCTCATTCAATATGAGGATTACAATTTTCTTACACACCCTTCGATTTCCGTGCTGATATGGGTCCTTCATATAATTTTTTCTAACACATGGGTCCCACATATTTTTTTTCTCTATAACATGAGATTTCAATTCTCCTTCAACATGAAAATTATAAAACCTATATAGTTGGGGCAACTATCCATTTTCAATTTTTTCTTACAAACTACACTATAACCGGTAATACTCTACTTACAAATATATTACCCGTCAGAGACATAGTACAATTTATAAGAGTTTGTAAACATAAAGTTTATCAATATAACCTTTCCCCGTATAGTTTTACTTTTTAATAAGTTATAGTGACAACACTGTCGGTGATATAAATCTTTGTTCTCAAGATTCACTTCCTCACTAGAACACATAGTGAGTAGTGAGAGCTACCTCAACCATGAATTCTAGGAGTTTGATTTATGTACTTGTGTGTTTCAATCTATATGTGGCTTGTACATTCTTTCAAGTCTCAAGTGGGAATGGCTCTAACTCTAACCAATGTTGGTACCCTGCAATTTACAACTTTGGGGACTCAAACTCAGATACTGGAGCCATATCTGCAACATTCACAGGAGTGCAACCTCCTAATGGTATAAGCTTCTTTGGAAGCTTATCAGGAAGGGCTTCTGATGGCCGTCTCATCATAGATTTCATAGGTAAGTAGAACATATTATGTACTCTCCTTCACAGATTTACAACCACTGATAACACATATTCTAAGTTGAGCTTTATTTTTCATACTATACTATGTTTATAACATTCATAAAAGGGGACGAATCGGAGCACTGGTAAAATTGTTCTTTTATAATTGAAAGGTTATGCGTTCGAATCCACGAAACAGCCTCTTGAATTGTGTGCAATTATGAAGGGTTATAAAGATAGAGAGAAATAATTTTCTTCCACCCCATACTCGTTAGTCGGATTTAACGGGGAGTGAATTTTTTTTTTTTTTTTTTTTTTTTTGGTTTATAAGATTCATAACCTTTGATATCACTCATTTTTTAATGGGGTCACGCATTTTTGGTGGACATATGCAGCTGAAGAATTGAAGGTGCCATATCTAAGTGCATATTTGAACTCAGTTGGATCCAATTACAGGCATGGTGCAAACTTTGCAACAGGAGGTTCATCCATTCGTCCTGGTGGTTATAGTCCATTCCATCTTGGGCTTCAAGTTAATCAGTTCATACAGTTCAAGTCCCACACCAAGATTCTCTATAATCAGCTCTCTGACAACAGTTAGTTTCTCTTCCCCTCTGCATTTCCTTTCATGTTTATGTCTCTTTGGTGGTGTGCTAGAAGCATAATCATAATATATCAAAATGCTACAATTGATGGCATATTTTGGACACCCTCTTTTAAAAAAGCAGCAAATGATGTTTCATGATGAGTAATGACAGTGAATGTTGAACCTGTACATAGTAGTTAATTGCGCCGCAATAGCACCGCAAGCCGCGTCGTATGGGCGTTGCGGTGCTTCTCCGCAAGAAACCGTGCTGCGCCGCACCGGAACGCAATAGCGGCCATTGCAATCGCATTTGCGGCCATAAGGCAAAATGTAAATTTTCTCCAAAATTTAAATGTGTAACAGAAAAAATTTAAGGGTTTTTTAGTTTATCCGCGTCTCTGTCTGTCACTTTTGCTACCTCTGCCATTAAAAAATATTTATTTTTGTCATTATTTCTAGCATATATCTATTCCGCTATTTTCGCAACCACAACCCGCTATAACGCTATAGCGCTTTTTGTGGTTGGCCGCGACATGCCGCAATCCGCATTTGATAACTATGAACCTGTGTGATAATATTCTAGGGACAGAACCACCTTTAAAAAGTGGTCTTCCAAGGCCTGAGGACTTCTCCAAAGCCCTTTACACCTTTGATATTGGACAAAATGATCTTGCCATTGGTCTTAATAATACTTCAGAGGAACAAGTTCTAAGGTCAATTCCTGAAATCTTGAGCCAATTCTTCCAAGCAGTGCAGGTAAGCAACCACAAAAGCCTTGTTAGCATTATTATCAAATAACAATTTGGTTCAAGAACTAAACACTTACTCATGGCTATATTTTAGCAACTATACAATGAAGGAGCAAGAGTGTTCTGGATTCACAACACAGGTCCAATTGGATGCTTGCCCTATAGTTACATTTATTATGAACCCAAGAAGGGTAACCTGGATGCAAATGGCTGTGTGAAACCTCTGAATGAGATTGCACAGGAATTCAACAGGCAGCTCAAGGACCAAGTGTTTCAACTAAGGAGAAAGTTCCCATTAGCCAAATTTACATATGTTGATGTGTACACAGCAAAATATGAACTAGTCAGCAATGCAAGAAACCTAGGTGATCTTCAAGTCTCCAAACACACATATTTAATTGTGTGGAATTCAAGGTCTTGGTTATCTTCAAAGGGAAAAAGAAGTATCATTTAAAAGGACACAAGTTGTATCATTTTAGATGATTTACACAAAGTATGACCGGTCATACTTTGTATAAATCTGAAAAGTTCCCCTTTTTTCTCTCCCCAGTCACATCGCTGACGTGTAAAGTGAAAAAAAATAACTTTTCAAATTTACACAAAGTATGACCTGTCATACTTTGTGTAAGTCACTAAAAGGACACACACTAAACCCATCTTCAAATTAACCAATGCACATTTAACTTTTATGCTTGATTTGTGGCAGGTTTTGTCAGTCCATTGGAGTTCTGTTGTGGCAGTTACTATGGTTACCACATAAATTGTGGGAAGAAAGCTATAGTAAATGGAACTGTTTATGGCAATCCATGCAAAAATCCTTCTCAACATGTTAGCTGGGATGGCATACATTACTCTCAAGCAGCAAATCAATTGATTGCTAAACACATTCTCTATGGCTCATTCTCTGACCCACCAGTTCCAATTGGGCAAGCATGTTTCTGAGTATAATTCAATTGATGTGTTTATTAGCTAGTCACTTATTATGAGATAGAGTACCATATATTGTGTGGGTTGTCAAGCTGTTATTTTAATAAACATGCAATTTGTGGATGAACAATTAAGAGAATATCATAATTAAGCCATTAGGATTGGTCTAATGATGAGGAATTTGGGTAGTTTGTATTAGATTGTGTTCAATTCCCACCGATGTATTAAAAAGAAAAGAGAATATCATAATTTATGTTCTTGCCGGAAAAGCAAATGTAACTTCACTTTGGAAATGTTGGGTCACCATAAAGGCTCAAATGCTAATAAGTACTGTCTTTAAGATACTTATGAAGAATTTAAAAATAAAAGTATCAAATATTTTTTTTTTAATTCTTAATATGTTAAATGTTAGACTTTTTATAGTTTTAATTTCTGAACAATTATTTATCACACTCCTTAACAAAACCTTTTCAGAATACTTGTTTAAATTAAGCATTGTCCTCCATTTCTTTGTTTTAAAAAATTAAGGTACTGATGTTTGGTTTGAAGCTTCAAATTTAGGTATGTTAAAGTTTATTATCTTCATCATTGTGAATGCCCGTGAAACGTTGCTTTCTTTTTACTTAGAATCCAACACAATGAAAAATTTAACCCAGTGGACTGTACCATGTGTCAGGTTGTTGAATAATATGAAGGGATCTTATCAAAATAGCCTTACTAAACAAAGGCATTATCCCCTACGGACCATTATAGCATTACCTATATTTGTAAATGGGTTTTATAAGAGTTATGTTATAGGAAAAATGATTGTGTAATGTTATAGAGATTCGTTTTGCGTGCCAGAGTTTTTTTTTTTTTGCTGCGGGTCCCACAAAGTATTGTGAGTATATGAAAGTTTTTCTGGTAATGTTAAATGATAGATGAGAAACCCTTTGTAAATATACCCTTATTATTGATAATGACTTATAACTATTGATATAAGGGTTTTATAATTTTCATTTAACACGAGAATTGAAATCTTCCTACACATCCTTCGATTTCCGTGCTGATGTGGGTCCTACACATAATTTTTCTAACATATGGGTCCCACGTGCTTTTTATCTCTACAACATGAGATTTCAATTCTCATGTTACATGAGAATTATAAAACCCTTGATATAAATAGCAAACCTAATAACTTATAGTGAGGGTCTTTTTTAGTACCAAATTTGTATTTATTTCTCTCTATTAAATTGGTCCTAATAGGACTTTACCAAAAATAAAAATAAAAATGGTCCTATAATAGGAAATTATCAAAATCAATAGATTGTATCCTTAAATTTGAGGCAGATTATGTCCTTAAATTAAAACAAGTGCTTGAAGATTAGCTTAGCAGTTATATGTTTAATTTTTGGCAGATCTGGGCAACAAGATTAATACCAAAAAAATAGTCATTGCAACAAAATTACATATTAGATTGATTTTTTTTTTTTAGGACATTACTAGTACACGAGAAGTATGTACTTGATATGGATAAATTAAAAATAAAGAATAAATAAAAATTTTTGTTAATAACTTTATTGTGACAAATTGTCGGTGGTAAACCTTTTTTATTTGGTGAATAATCGGTGATATAAATCTTTGTTTTCTAGGATAGGCATGTAGACCCTGCCTCACCGGATTGAGTTGAGGAAACAACTACTACTGATATAAAAGTTGAGTATGATTATATTGATAATTTTTTTTTTACAAACTTATAAATTACACCATGTATTACCGTTAAGATTCTATTCAAGAGTGTGTTATTGGTAAGACATAGTATAATTTGTAAAAATTTATAAATAAAAGGTTGATATGTAACTTTTCCTATAAATTTGATATGTAAGCTACCCTTCTAATTCAATTAGATTTATATGTATTTTATAATGAAATTAATAAATTATATTCTTATTTTTGGATAAATTAAAAATTATAAGTTGATATCCCATGCTAATTACAATGGGATATGTTATTTTACATATCATTTTTTCTGCCTATCTTTGCCTACCACTCTAAAACACCATTAGATCAAAATCTTAACTAACATTTATCTTTCTCTCTTTTCTTGAGATTCTAATCTAACGGTGTTGGAGAGTGGTAGGCAAAGGTAGACAGAAAAAATGGTAGGTAGAATAATATATCCCTATTACAATTAATATCATATAGAAGTTCTTAATATATAAGTTAAATAATTAAAGATGATGTTGTTAATAAAAATATTAATTAAATTATATACATCTTTAAATATTAAATTTTGTGGGCTAAATAATTTATGTCAAGTGCAAATACTGCAACATAGTGGAAAGAGTAGATTTTTCTTGTGGAATGAGATCCAGGTAATTAGGGGTGTCAATATATTATGACACGTGGGTCGACCTGTGACACGACACGAAAATTTGTATTCGGGTTGACTTCTAAAAAAATTTGTGTCGTGTTCGTGTTAGGAAAAATGACAGATAAAAAATTCGTGTTGAGGTATTCGTGTTTGTGTTGACTCATAATTTTTTTTAATTATTTTATTTTTATTTAAAAAATATATATTTTGAACCAATTTTTTTAATTTTTTTTTGTCAAATTCCATTTTGACCCCTATTTTGCATGTTATTCATGTCCTGTCGTGTCAACCCGCAAAAAATTTGTGTCGTGTCAGTGTTTAAAATTTTGACACGAATAAAAATTCAAGCCGTGTTAGTGTTAATGTATTCGTGTCGTGTCAACCCATTTTGACACCCTACAGGTAATACGCTCTCATTAACTTGGTAGAGTATTTTAAGCTATAAGGACAGAGCACATCATTAAGTTTTGGGGTGGGAGTACCTAGAATTTTTTTGGATCAAGATTCTTTGATGAGAAAAAAAAAATGATATGATTATGTGAAGAATCATAATCATATAAAAGTAAATTACTGATAATAAAAGAAGAGAGAAAAAAATATTAAAATAGATAATTATAAAATCATAACCGTTGATTTACTTTTGTATAATTACAATTTTGGGAAAACTTCAAAAAACCCCTTATAAGTTTTCTCAAAATCACTTAACCCCCTCCCCAAAATTTGTAATCATTTACCCCCTACTTAAATTTTTTTTATCACTTACCCCGCTAATTTGATTTTCCATCAAAAATTTTGTTAACAGAGTTAATTTTTTTAAATACCAAAATTACCCTTAATAGAAAAAAGAAAAACGTAATTTTCTCACAAACACAATTTTAGATGAACTCGCGGAATGTTTTCTTTAAGATAGCCTTGTTAGAATTATTAATTATTATAATTGTTTGCTGCAAATCACATTGCTATTAAACACCGCATTCACAATTGCTGGTGTCGTTATTCAAATAAAATGATTAAAGAGACATCATCTCAATAGGTTTAGATCTTCCTTTTTTTGTTATTATTTTTTCTGTTATTATATGACCAACAAACAACAGGTTTAGATCTTCCCTTTTCTGTTATAAGCTCTTCTGCTATTATATGACCAACAAATTTGACTTTATAAATTTATTCAGAGCCGCACTTTATTTTGCTCGCACTGTAAAACTTTACATTCTGTGCTTCATGTATGCCTTATTTTCCCATTAATCATATAATATTACCAAACAAACACGCAGAAGGTGCTATTTCGTTATTTTCTGTGTCAATGAGAGCAGAGAGAATTCAATCGTTGATTTACATTCATGTCTTGCTTATGTGAGTTTGTCTAAAAGTGCGTTGGTGAGAAAATTATGTTTTTATTTTTTCTATTAAAGGTAATTTTGATGCCTTTTAAAAAATTTAGCAAAATTTTGGATCGAAAATCAAATTACCGGGTAAGTGATAAATTTTTTTTAAGTAATGGGGTAAGTGATTAAAATTTTTAGGGAGGGGGTTAAGTGATTTTGAGGAAACTTGTAAGATGATTTTTGAAATTTTCCCTATAATCTTTTCACATAACCATATCATGTCTTTTTTTTTTTTTTAATATATAAAACATCATGGTTTTTTTGCACGTGGAAGGATGTATTTTCAATTTATTTTAGTCAGTTGATACATAACGAGTCATCGAGTTAGTTTAAGTTGAGGTGAATGTGGGCTAATGTTGAAGTGTTTGTGTTAAGATAGAAAGCCCAATAGGATTCAATCGATAATTGAAAAGAAAGGAGCCTGTGTTAATAAATGCACCAAGGTGGGCCAAATTCTTAGAAAGCCTCTTTATAATTGTTGTGGCCCATCTAAATTTGTTTAAGGCTTAATATTGCTTAAAGATTGATTTTGTTGATGTTCTGTTTGGGTATGATTGACACCGTGGGATAATATGTTTTTATTACAAATTGTACACTCATTTTTTCTCTTACAGATTATCCACTGCAAGCATGAATTCAGGCAACAATGAGGGCTGTATTATGGCTGAATTCAGAGTGAATAATGGTGATTGAGGAAGTCTATTTGGATATATATGTTGTGGGAAATGTGCACATTTGGCTGTATATTTGTTAGAGAAGCAATTGTGGTTGAGTTTAGTTCTGTTTTACGGTGATTTACCTCACCTTGCTCTTTGTTATCATGAAAGCTGTGAATTAAACCTGACAATTTGGATTAATGAATGTTTTGGCATGATAGATATTAGTGTGATATCTGATCCTTGAAGTGCTGTTTTGATGACTCCGAAAATTTGATATTGAGTGTGTAAAATAACAAGAGACGAGAGCAACATTAAAATAAATTTGTATATTGAATTGATCTAAGAGAGTACAATGTATAAAAAAACACTAATGAGTTTAGCCTCTATTGGTTTGGTTAAGCTAGACCTCTATTTATAGTTGAAGTTCTGGGCTCGAATATGAGTTTCGTGCAATTATTTCCTTATTCTTCATTGATGTACCTGATTCAAATAATTTTTTTTTTTATTCTTAATTTCTTATTGTTCAGAATATCGCTAACTCATGATTGACTCAATGCTAACTCATCATATCTAATCAAATTAAGTTTGCTGACTCATCCAGTCCAATCACATTGCTAATCAAATAATCACATCAATGCTAACTCATCATATCTAATCAAATTAAGTTTGTTGCACGACCAGGGATCGAACCCCTGTCAGCATACTTAAGAAACCCAGTTATCTACCAAATGTGCTTGGCTTTGTTGGTAGTAAAGTGCTACAATTGATGGCATATTTGAGATACAAACTTTTGAAAAATGCAATAAATGATATTTCCTATTTTGTGATAAGAAAGAAACCTTAACCTGTGTGATATATTCTAGGGACAAAATCACCTTTTAAAAGTGCTCTTCCAAGGCCTGAGGACTTCTCCAGGGCCCTTTACACCTTTGATATTGGACAAAATGATCTTCACATGGGTCTTAATAAGACTTCAGAGGAACAAGTTCTAAGATCGATTCCTGAAATCTTGAGCCAATTCTCCCAAGTAAAGGTAAGCAACCACCAAAGCCTTGTTGGCATTATCAGATAACAATTTGGATCTAGACTAATGCTTGTCATGGCTTTATTTTAAAGATTATACAATGAAGGGGCAAGAGCAAGAGTGTTCTGGATTCACAACTAGAGCCGGCAAAACGGGCTCGGATCGGCGGGCCAACCCGTCCAACCCACCAAATGGGACGGGCGGGCTGAGTTTTTCAACCCATCTCAAAAGCGGGACGGGGCAGGGCGGGCTCATTTTTTGGCGGGTTGATGGCGGGCCGAGGCGGGTCAGTGTAAAATAGGCTCGGGCTGGTGGGCCAACCCGCCAAATGGGGCGGGGCGGGCTGATATTTTCAGCCCACTTTCAAAAGAGGGGCGGGGCGGGCTGGCTCATTTTTTGGCGGGTTGATGGCGGGGTGGGCCGCCCACTTTGCCACCTCTATTCACAACACAGGCCCAATTGGATGCTTGCCCTACGATTTCATATATTATGAACCCAAGAAGGATGCAAATGCAAATCCTTCTCTGACCCACCAGTTCCAATTTGGAAGGCATGTTTCTGAGCATAATTCAAATAATGTGTTATTAGCTAGTCAATTAAAATGAGATAGAGCCCCATATATTATGTGGGTTGTCATGCATCTATTTAAATAAACAAGCAATTTGTGTAAGAACAATTAAGGAGCTGTGCACACCAGTAAGAAAAAGAATGTCATATTTATGTTCTTGTGGGATAAGCAAATGTAACTTCACTTTGGAAATGTCAGGGCACACCAAAAAGGCTCAAAGTACAAAAGAATATCTAATCTTCAAGGTATTCGAAGACAAAAATTAATAGTACAATCAACTAAAATAATATGATTCACCAACAAAGCCCAACATAGTTGGTAGATAGCTGGGTTCCTTAAGTATACTGACAGGGGTTCGATTTCTGGCCGTGTGTATGGAGAAGGTTTTGTTGGGAGAGATTTACCCACTTATTGTGATCTCCCGTCTCGAAAGAATTAGTCTTCGGCTGTTGGCCGAAGGATACCTTGATGGGTTTTATAAGAGTTATGTTGTAGGAAAAGTGATTGTGTTATGTTATAGAGATTCGTTTTGCGTGCCAGAGTTTTTTTTTTGTTGCGGGACCCACAAAATGTTGTGTGTGTAGGAAAGTTTTTGTGGTCATGTTAAATGATAGATGATAAACCCTTTATATATATATATATATATATATATACTCTCTTGGCAGTCTGCAGTGTCAAATTCATGTTTGTCACGTTCATACGATCCTTTAACTATGACAAGGAAACTTATAAAATATATGGTTGCAGTGGTTAGAAGCAACTGAATTTTCTAATAGGCCGTTTGGTGTACCAGCAAAGAAAATTAAGTATCAACATCCATTTGATAACATAAGAAAATTGAGTTTCCACCTTTTTATAAATTCAATTATACAAAGAAGAATATGAATAACAGAAATTTCCTATGCCCTATAGAAAATAGACATACAAAGTAACTTCTTGTGAACATGAACAATTGGAAGTGGAAACTATTTCCACTTTGTTATTGATTTTAGGCCAATTTTGCAAACAATGATCAAAGTAAGCAAACCATTGTGTTTTATATACACAGCCCCGGCTTCATAGAACCTTAATGAAATTGTCTTTTATAAGCTGAGAGTTTGAATCAAGGAGATTTTCCAGTGATATTCTTGATTTCCTGTTCCTAGCCCTGCCTGCTTCCTTCAACAATTCTGCCAACCTTCGCTTCTCATCATCCACATCAGGATTTGCTGTTCCAAGCTTCTCTTCTCTCATTCCAACTACATACTCCAAAATTTCGATTGCATCATCCACTCTGCAAATCATTACAAATAACAAGAAGTATTAACAGTTAAAGCCTGAAGATTCTGAGTATTTTCTTAGGGGAAAGATCCGTTTACAAACTTTTTTTATAAATTATATTAAGTATGACCGGTCATACAATATTGATTGAAGTATGACCGGTCATACTTAGTGTAGTTTATAAACAAAAAATTTGTAAATATATCCTTTCTCGTTTTCTTATGCCGCATGAAGTTGTAAACAAATGGATGAAGAAAGTAAAGTATATTTTCTTAATGCTCTAAGGATTAAAAAGATAGTCAGGAGAGCCAGTTCAAATACCCACTTCGTGAGTGTCTGGGAAAGGGAATACTCTAGGCAATCTTTCCCCTATTTTTTGCAGAGAGACTGATTCGAACCTGCGGCCTGACACACCACGGCAAGCAAGCTTACCGTTGAGCCAAGCCGGCCCTTCTAAAAAGAGAGTTAGGAGACAATGAACATATTTACCTTCCCATTGCATCATAGGTGCCTGCTAGATTGCTATAGACCCCTAAGGTGTCAGGGTGATATGGACCATACTCTTTTTCCAATATAGACTTGGCCTCTTCAAACAAATCTGCAGCCTCATTTATAGCATAACGCTGCACGCAGGCAAGGCCCATTTGGTTCAATGCAATCCCAAACAAAGCAGATTTTTTTTCTCCACTTGCACGAAACTTGGCAATAGCACTTTTGAAGATGTTGTAAGAATCAGAATAGTTCCCTAGCATATAATACATAACCCCCATTTGTGCCTCAATTCCTGCAATAGTACTTTGTTGACCAGGAGCATTGCCAAATATTTTCAAGGCCTTTTTGAGTAACTTCAATCCCTTCTCCAAATCATTCATGGATTGATAGATAGCAGCAATATCTATTAAACCACTAGCAAACTCTTCTAAAGGGATCCCGGGGTTGATCTTACCAAAAATTCTTAGTGCATTTTCACAGTAAGATTTTGATTCCTTGAATTTCCCTATTTTGTTGTACAAATCAGCTAACCTCACATAGACTGAAGCAACCATTGGATGATTCTCTCCTTTGGTTGATTTGAACACAGTGAGTGCTTTCTGATAAGAAAAAACCGCCTCATCATAGCGTGCCAGCGAAAGATAAGCATCACCTATGCTGCAATCAACAGAAGCTACATCAACTTCTTGGCCATTTGCTGCCATGGACATGCCTGCTAAAACATAATGCTCTAGAGCAGCTTCATAATCACCCTTTGAGTCACATATAAGCCCCATTAGTCTCCTATCTGCTGCTTCTTCAATGGAAGCCGGAGACCGATTTTCCTTGTGAATATCAAGAGCCATCTTACACAGCTTCTCAGCCTCATCAAACTGCAGTGCCTGAACATGAGCCTCAGCCACATACCGACACGTCTCACCAAATCTTGGGTCTGTTTCCCCCAAGGCTTGCCCTTGAATTTCAAGACCTGCTGTATAAAACAGTATAGAATTCTCTATCTGCCCCATCATTGCATAAGTATCCCCTAATTGCATGCACCCTGCAAACTTAGCTAGTGCATGATCTTGTTGTCCATCCTCTAAGACAGGAATATCAATGGAACGCTCAAGAATGGGAATAGCCTCATTATACTGTCCTAAATTACAGTATAATGTTGCCAAAACATGCAGACACATGACCAATTCTAAATTGGGTTTCTCATTTGCACACATCTCAAATGATTTCAAAGCTCTAAGAGCCAATTCAAGAGCTTTATGTGAATTCTCACCTGAAGATATCATATCTCTTGTTTGCTTGAGTAAAAATGGTCCAAGATCTGGGTTATCTAACCCAACAGCAGCAATATGATCCTCAATTCCTTTCAAACCAAGGTTCCTATGCTTCCTCATGTTGTAAATGTAAACACCATTTGCTTTTCTAGCACCCTTCTCACCCCTCTTGTAATTAGGTGGCCTCTCACGCAAATTTTTGCTTTTGGGAGTTAACTTGGTTGATCCTTCAAATTGGTTAGTATCCTTCTTTGTAGGTTCCTTTCCACATGACACAACATCTTTCTCAGGAGTTGAACCATTGAAATCCTCTTTATTCTCAGTAACCACCTCCTTTGTAATCTCTACAATATCTCCAACAAGATAGCACAACTCTGAATCAATCCTTGACTCTTCACCATATGAGTAAAAACTAGCCCTGGATGGTGACTGATCAGAACTCCTCATTTCACACACATTGTGATACAATTGCTCAATAGAGGTATCCACCACACCATCAATAGCCAAATCAATTGAATCACTCTGAATACTTCTTGGACTCAGAGTACTCCTTGGAGATGCTTGCTGAGTAAAGTTTTCCTTATGTGGTGTATAACTCCCACTAGGTTCCCCTATTGTACTATTCATATTCAACTCATCCATAGCTAAACCAGGCATTGAATAGTATAATCAGCACCTCACCTAAAACTAACAAAAAAAAAAAAAAGTTTTAAAATTTCTTCAAAATATGAAAACAAGAACCAATCTCTGCAGAAGAATTCGGATTAGTCTCAATCGATGAAGCACCGATACTCTGAATTCTTTTTTTCCAACGTATCCGATACGCATATCGGAAACGTAACGTATCGTATCGTATCGACGAATTAATGGTCGTATCGAGAACGTATTGGAACGTATCGAAAACGCCGTGTCGGAGTCGGTGCTTCATAGGTCTCAATCACAAAATCAAGATCAAATTTTCACTTCAAAGTGACACAGGCCAAAAAAACCATTGATGACTTCACTGGTGTCACTAAAATTTCAAGCAAAGATAAAATATTATGTAAGAAGAAACAGAAAAGAAACAAAAAGTAAAAGGGAAATGAATCAAACTTTAGAAACCCATCACAGCAAAAAAAAAAAAAAAGAGAGAGAGAGAGAGAGAGAGCAAAAAGCAACTAAAAATATTCCATTCAGTTGATTGCGTGACATTGCTTCTTCCCAGATGCTCCATCCTATGTACATCACATGACAACACAACACAACACAAAAAGAGTTTATGAAGTTCCATCTTTGTCTGTGATCAAACTCAGGACAACATAAAAGCAACATCAAACAAGAACAGCAATCAAGAAACACGTTGATGGAAAAAAAGGATTTGGGAGAGCCGTCCCCGAAAGGGTCCGACAATGTTCGATTGGGGATTAGTTTTCGGCTTCGGCCGGAGAATACCCTTCAGATTACTCAAAAAAAAAACATGTTGATGGAAATACAATACCAGAAAGCAATAAAAAATGCATCACCTCATTGAGAACAGACACAACATGGTTGTGGCTTAATACATTAAAGACAGAAACTGAAACCAAAGCAAAAATATAACATAAGAGAGACAATGAATGAATGGGGTGTTGTTACCTTTAGTACTCTCCGAAGAATAAAAGCCAAAACTTTCAAAGGTTGTTTTGTATGGGTGTTATGTACAGTTGAAGAGATATGGGTCAATATAGCTGTATCATTTGTACTGATATGCATTTATATATATGTACATGTGGGGTGTTGAAGAAGACTTGTTGTGGGCAGGTAATGGAATTTTGGGAAAATGGTGAGGGCAAAATGGGAACTTGAAATGGAATGATTGAGATTTTCTAGATAAATATGCATGTGTAAGAGTTGTACTTGTATCAAAGTGTTGGAATGTTGAAGCAAAACCAGGAAGGTGACCTCTCTCCCACTCTTTTCCTTTCCTCTTCAACTTCAACTGCTTTATTATATTGGAATTTGTTTTCTTAGTACATTATTTGATTGGATTTGTTTCTTCTGTAACCACATATAAGTTAGGGAAAAATAATTATCATGTTGTAGAAGAATTCAAATCTCATGTCATAGATACATCAAGTGTGGGATCCACTTATTAAAAAAAGCAAAAAAAAAATAAAAATGAGTGACACATCTTTTTATGGTGTGTGTAGGAAGGGTTTGTTTTCTCATGTAACATGAGAAAAACAAACCCCTATAAGTTAAGTGTCTAATATGATGTTATTTTGGGAGGAAATTATTGTGTTTTTATAATTTTAATTTATTTCAGGATTATAATAATCTTTATATTTATAATTTTTTAAGATTTCAATAATAAAACGACGTCATTTTAGAAATAAATGTAGATAACTTATCTGCATTAACTACAGAAACATTTTTTCCTTATTTTATTTTTATTTTTTAGTAAATATTAATGGATGTCTAAAATTCTAATGGATCCAACTAATTCTGTTTCGGGTTTGTATCTTTTTATCCTAAAAAGACTGCAACTCTTATAATTCGAACACACTTGAGCAGGGAAAATTCTGGGGTCTAATAAGATATTGGGTTTTATGTTTATTATGTTGTAGGAAAAGTGATTGTGTAATGTTATAGAAATTCGTTTTGCGTGCCATTTTTTTTTTTAAATGTGTGGGCCCCACAAAATATTGTGTGTATGTAGGAAAGTTTGTTGTGTCTCTGTTAAAAAAACTTTTTAAGATTCTCTCATATTTTCTCTAGTTTTTAAACAATTTAGGATTGTTGCCAAGATTCTCATGTGTTTTTTGGTATGTAAATTCTTATTTTATTAACTTTCAATTACTTATTAGTTATTGATTAGCGGCTTTCCAAGCCAAATCATAAGCAATAAAAAAATCATAGTTCCTCAAACCAGAATTGATTATGACAAGGTCTGGCATAGTTAACAAGAAAGTCAACTGTTTTATTGATTATATTTCGTGAACTCCAAGTATTTATTTATTATAAAAAAGTAACTACTAAATATTTAATAACTTACATCTCAAGAAAAAAAACATTATTATTGGGTCAGAATTAAATATATATTAATGAAACATGTTAGAAAGTTAAAAATTTTGTTTGAATTATTTAGTTCATTAATTTACTTTTCGTGGGTGTTCGAACTATTTTATATTTTTTAACTGAATTTTGCACAAAAAATAACTTTTTATTTTCATGAGTAGCCCATTCCTATAATATGGTAAGAGTAAATTACTATCTTCACCCGGAATGAAAATTCTTATTCGTGTCTCATTATGTTTTTAAGAAAAATAAAAAATACGAGTAATAATTTTGAGAATATTAGAGTCTGTTTGATTGTGTTCTGATTTTTTTGTTCTTAAAAATATTTTGTAAAATAGTTATAGAAACAATTATTTTCTATATTTTTTTCTTCTTGAAAGTTAAAAATTAAAACAGAAAACAAAAATAACTCATTTTCTAAATTTGATTTAAAAAAAAAGTTATAATTTTCAAAATATTTTTTATAAAATAGGTCTTACCAATTGAGTTTTTTAATTTTTTTTTTGAAAACTAAAAAATTATTTTCTAAAACTGAAATCAAACATAACCTTATTTTTTGGGTACACAATTTTTGTTCTATTTTTCGTAAATTTTGAGGATATTAAGTTGAAGACTTGCAGTTGAGATGTAAGAAGCATAGGGTGGCGGGATTAACGGCTTTTCGACGCGAAAAGACTAGCGACAATGTTAAGGTGACCGTGCGGTTTTCTGTCAGAGGGTGAAAGTTCGAATAGAAAGTTACCACGTGGCAAGAGTTTGAAGATACAGCGAATGAAATGATTGGTTATCCACGTGGACCACATCCAGCTGCATTGAGGCTGGTATGTGGTGACTGGTTATCAGCGGTGATGGACCCTTCACACCAAGCCGTCGAAGGTGGGCCGGCCCGGGCCCACTTTCCAAAAGTTATATATATTCCCTTAACGATATAATTCTTTATTTGCAAATGATGAAAAGGAAAAAATATTATTGGGGAAATCTTGGAGAATATCAACCAAGTCAAAACATTGAATTTGATTGACAGATGGAAATGACGATATTTTTAATTATTAGTTTGCACAGTCTTCTATTTTTTTAAATATTTTTTAATTATTAGATGAAATTTGTTATTAATTTAATTAAGGGAAAAAAAGTTTCCGATGTTACTTTAGATAACTTTTTAATTTGCAAATCGAAATGAGGAGAAAAATTTATTGAAAAATTAAAAGATTAGAAAGATAAAGACTATTATAACCCTAAAATAAATTAAAATTACAAAAACACCGATATATTTAATTTTAGTCCCAAAACGAGTCGTTTCAATTTTTTAATTATTAGTTTGCACAGTAACTTCAATTTTTTAATTATTAATGAAATTTGTTATTAACCCTTTAATTAATAACTTGAGTTTACTTTTTATAAGTAAAATTAATATAAGGTTTTATTCAATAATAAAAACATTAACTAATATATTATTAGAAGAGAAGAAGAGAGATTTTTTAATTCCTATATGATTAAGAAGTCTTGATTTTCATCTCAATCTTTGATTTTCATCAATCTAACGGTTATAATTTATTGAGTAATATCAATAAATTAATTATTAATTTCAAATAAATTATAATCATTAGATGGATATAAATCAATGGTGGGAAAAATAAGACTTCTAAATTTTACACTCAAGACAAAAAATCCCTTCACATGTTATTACCATTTCACTTTGTTCGTTTAAGCAAAAAGAATTAATTGAGATTAGAATTTATCAGGAAAAATGTTTGTGAGTTTTGTCATTTTAGGTGAGAGATAGACACAAAATAAATTTTTTTATTTAAAAGTTAAATTAAAAACCACACACTTTCTCTCTCTGAACTTATCAGATTAAATAGATAATTTATGATAATATATCCAAAAATAATTGATATAAAGTGTTGTTTTGTTTTATATATATATAAGTTTGACAAAAAAAAATTTAATTGATTAAATATATAAAAAAAATTGTTAGTTTTGTATATATATGATATGAAAGAAAAAAAAAATTTCCTGCATAAATTTAGAGATTCAAGTATATAAGTATGAGATTAAAAAAATTTACTCCTTATTTCATCCATTATAGTTTACTTAAAATTAATAATTAATTAATATATATGATTCAATAAATTATAATAATTAGATAATAAATAAATGGAAATTAACAATTTAAATAAGGAATATAATCTCTTAATCTTCCTGTAATCAAAAATAAATATATGAGTTTTTAAAATTTGTAAATTTAATTTAGCGTTTAAAATGCATTGTTTTTTATACTGCTATCAACAAATTATCATTTATTACGTGAATTGTTTTAAAGGATACAATCCGTAGTCCAACCCATTAAATTTAAGCAATCAAGTGAATTTGTTGATGGGGTTTCACTTCTTTAAAAGTGAAAGATGTTTTAGTGAAAAAGATGTTTTAGTGAAAAAGAAAAGGCAAGAAGTTATAATTATAAATAAAAAAATTGTGTGTTATGTGTTAGACGATTCAAAATGTGAATTTTAATTTCCTTTTTAAATATAAATACTTTTTATACATTATTAAATATCTTAATTTTTATGTGTTAGACGATTCAAAATGTGAATTTTAATTTCCTTTTTAAATATAAATACTTTTTATAAATTATTAAATATGTCAATCTCTCTGTAGTATGTGAGAGTAGGAAATAACATTTAAATTATGTAACAAAACATTAATAAATTTTTTATTTTTTTTATCTGAATCACGTACTCAAAAAGTCGAATTGACTTTAACTACAAAAACAAGCCCCCCACTACAAGCAAAGGTGCTTATGTGAATTGTGACATTGAGAATTGATATGCGACCAGTAATCATGTTTACTGTGCAATAACAGGGCGGTTTAGCGAGGAAGAGTGTTTTAGGAACATTCATCAAAGTGTTATTTTTTAAGTAAGTTTTTATTCAAATGTCACGCGAATAATACTTTTTACTAGATTGTTACGCGTCAAAGTAGCAAATTTTGTCGCCTATGATTTCATGACACGTGAATATATTGTGTATCAAATTCGCTATTACTGATAGAGAACTTAGTGCAGTAAGTTCTTTTATGCGAAAATGTGTCACGTGTAATAAAATTATTGACGAACGAAATTTGCTACCAGTCATGGTAAATTACGTCGCGTGATAGTCCAGTAAAAAATACTATTTACATGATATTTAGATAGAAAATAATACTTTGGTTAATGTTCATGTGTTTTACCTCTCAAATGGATAAACAAATAGCAAATGCGTTACACAATATAATATTAAAATTGGGGAAAAATTATATTTATGAATTTTTTGTTCATAAATTATATTATGTATGAAGGTAATACACTCTTGAATAAAGTATTACCAATAAGAGATAACGTAATTTGTAAATTTGTAAAAAAATTATGAATATAACCTTATTCGTAAAATTATAAATAAGGCTTCACTTTTCAACTTAAGTTTTTGAATTAAAATAATTTTTTATATGATATTAGACGAAGGACACTCATGATTGTAAAATCCAAATTATAGATTCACTATATGTTCCCTCCTATCTCAATTATAGAAAGTCACTAACCAATTTCTTATTTCAGTAAATTAATTAGTTAAGGAGAGGGGAAAAACAAGATTCTATGTAGAATAAAAAGCAACCAAATCAAGACAAATCAAATCATTAGCACTGTTGAGGAAACACGGAACTTTGTGACCTGGACTTCGAGACAAATTTTACATTTTTTTTTTCTCCATACACATTCACCTGCAATGTAGGGCACGATGTTTTTATATTCAATTTTAGCTGTTATTTTTTTTATAATTAATTAATAAGAATGACTCGATCAATTACAGTCATATAATATTTTAAAATTAACGATTAAGATGGAATATAAATTTTATTATTCTTACAATACCGTAAAGAACACATCCCCTCACGTAAGCGCCTTTTGAACTTTAAATGTGATATTGCATAGTGTAATTTTATTTTATTTTATTTTTGAATTTTACCTAATACTTATTTAATTTACATTAGTAAGGAGGCGGGAAAAACAAGATTCTATGGTGATAAAAATACCATATAAAGAACAACCAATTCAATCCAAAAGTTTAAAGTATCGGGTGATTGATTTTTTAATGATTTAGATTATTCTTTATGATATATATATATATATATATATATATATATATATATATATATATATATAGGTGTTGAGATATATAGTTCCACATTGGTTGGATGAACACTATTTTTATAACTCTCTCTTGGGCACTCCATACCCTTTGAGCTAGCTTTTGGGGTGGTTACAAGGTTTTTAATGATCCACACTTTATTTATTTATTTTTTTCTCCATACACATTCACCTGCAATGTAGGGCAGGATGTTTTTATATCAATGTAATAATAATATATATATTCAATTTTAGCTGTTATTTTTTTATAATTTATTGATAATTAATTAATAAAAATGACTCAATTGGTTGGATGAATAATATGTGAAAATTAACGATTAAGATGGAATATAAATTTTATTATATCTTACAATATCGTAAAGAACACAATAGGGTTTAGCGGATTTGAACTGCAAATGTGATATTGCATAGTGTAAAACTACGTCATTTTATAATGTAAAAACATTAAATATGGGGAATAATAACCATACAAAGGTGGAAATAAATGTAAAACATTAAATATGGGAAATCATAACCATACAAAGTTGGAAATAAATATAATATTTTTATTTTCTACAATATAATATATATATATATATATATATATATATATATATATATATATATATATATATGCACCAACACTTATATACAGTCACATTACAAATCATTTTTCCATATATATATATATCCTCAGTGGTTAGTATTTAAGTACTAATTAGTATATAAGAAAGACCCATGCATGCCAATTAAGCATAACTTAAAAATGGACCCATTGGCTTTATGGGACAAATGCGAATGTTAATTGAAGTTAAATGAAGACAACAAAAACACACCACCAGACATGAAAGGAATCTTGGGCTACTTTATATTTAATATTTTCTTTTAACGAGATGTGATCTTAAAGAAATAAACATGCCTATGAATTAGCATACACTATCTTGTTCTGGTGATGTATGATTTTTCATATGGACGTAGACGATCCACCTATTCCATGATAGGGAATCTTAAAAATGATACACCAACAAACGATTTCATTTTTTTATGCAAGATTACCTAAAACATCCCTTGGATTTAATGGGATGTCTCATCCGTAACCACTAGGAAACAACGATGGCCTTATTTACATACTAAATCTTTCTTAAAGAAACTTAACCCTTATTAGTTAGAAGTATAGGTAAATGCTTATTGTTTTTTGGGGCCACACGTACGTAATTAATATATGTATTCAATTAATATCCAAAAAAAAATGTATTCAATTTGATAATAAAAAAACTTATTTCACAGTACTATAGTTATAGGACGAGGCCGGCTCAAAGAGTTTTGTGGGGCCACACGTACGTAATTAATATATGATAATTAAATTAATATCCAAAAAAAAAAATATAGTTATAGGACGAGACTTGTTAAAGTGCTCATGAAGCACTCATCATTGGGTAGATGGAGGAGAGAGAGAAAAGAGAAAAAATACTATTATGTTTCAAGTGTTACGCATTAAGTGGAAGGCCACCAAAATCCCGGTACACCTTAAATTTTTCCCTATAAGACATTGGATCTCGATGAGTTTGAAAAGTAAGAAAAAAATAAAATTAAGATTATGTGAAATTAGAATATCAAAGGTTCAAATTTATTTGTTAAAGATCTGATTTTTTTCTTTCTAAAAAGGTTTTCATTTTTGCTCCAATATTTATGCAAGATTTGAAGAATTGAGATCTTCATTTGCAATTAACACCATTCCATATTCATAACTATAACTTGTGGAGCGATTATTTTACAACGTTTGTAAATGTAGATCGAAACTAGTCAAACTTATAAATCATAGTTTTCTTCCCATCATAGGCTTATATGTTAGGTCTAAATTATTATCCACACTGATCAGCATTACATGTATCAACACACAAATAAAATGATCATTTAATCAAGTGAGCATATATAATGTATCCATATATAGATCATGACCTAACCAGTTTTTAATAAAAAAAAAACTACAACTGTTTGCAGCCAGCCCATAACAGTTATACAAAAATCAAACATTATGCAAAAATCAAACATTCTCCTACTTGAGCAAAATTAATTATATAATTTTGATTTTAAAAAGAAAACATGTTATGTGAAATTGACTCTTGATCTAAGGTCTAATTTTGTAACGTGACCACATTTTAAGAAAACACATAATAATACTCTATCGAACTAAAGCCAAACAACAATGAATTAGCCAATGATTACATCCTTTATTGATATAAAACCTTACATATTACAAATATTATTGACTTTCGTCAACAAGTCATGGTGTAAAGTGTAGTAAGAAAATATCATGCCAATATAATCTATCATTAGCCAAGCTATTATTTTCTCTGTCAATAGTTATAATTTCTCTCAAATGTTTTAAAGTCAAGGAAACTGTATGGTTTGTCAAAAAAATCATACACTCATAGAACTTCAATTGTGAATTTATGAAGTGAAAATTAATAATAGATGCATTTTTTAAGTATTAAAATGGGATGTTATACTTTTAATTGTGTTACAACATTAAAATCTGATCACCACTTGAAGCAGAGATCCACATATATAAGAAATTCATACACGGGACGGGAGAGATCATCACTTGAAGCTGAAGCTCTACCTATGATAGAGACAAGTTTATCAAAGACCCAACTTCAAATCCTCGGAGCTAGCGATGATATCAATTTTATCCTTTAACATAACACAATTACATACACAACATTTTGTGGGGCCCCACACACTTATAACATTACACAATCACTTTACCTACGACATAATAAACATCAAACCCTATCAATTATGAATAAGACTTGCTGAAGTTGAAAATTAGAGAGCTACGTTTCCAATTTTACTTTGCTTTAGTTTGAGGGCCATGTTTGTTGGTGTCATAATTCTCACGTTAACTATGGCTGATCGAGATAGTCTTGACCTGAAACCTAACCCCTATTATATAGGACAAAAGCCCGAACCCAACACAATTTTTTTTTTAAGGGTAAAGGACAACCCAACAGTTGAGCATGTGAACCATTGGAAATGTTCAACATTTTGAACAATATAGAAGCCCAAAAGGCAGCTTCTTGATGCATCACATTGGAACTTTTTTTTTTTTTTTACCAACTTACTAATTAAACTATATCTCACTGGTAAGACTTCACTAAAAAATATTTTATCGGTAAGATATAATATAGTTTGTAAGAATTTGCAAACAAAAAATTTATAAATATAATGTTAACTTTCTCTATAATACTCTCATACTATGATTGTATAGTAAAATTAGCCATAAAACACTACAACGAATCTAGAGATAAAAAATACTTTAATTTTAAATATATTCGGTCTTATTTGAATGTATCTAAATATGATCAAAGTATTAAATAAGAAGAAAAAATTATTTTTATAGTTTGACTACATTTTAAAGATATTATGATAGTAGTATAATAATTACATAATAACATCTTTATATCAAGGTTAAAAATAGGTTAAAGAAAGTTTGTGCTATGCTGAAAACTTTTCTTTCAAAATGCTGCCGTTGGCATGGTTTATTACCTATCATATACCATATACAATAAAGCACGGACACACAAAAGTTTTAAAATTTGCCAAAGACAGCCAACATTTGAGGACACACAAAAACGTTCGGACACTTTCAACTTTTTTAAATATACGCACGGACACATTTTTTTTTTTTCTTAATTTTTTTTTATAAACATCTTCATTCTATTTTGCTAACTAAATATAAAAGAAAAAAAATTAAAAATTGATTTTTCCTGTTATGAAATTTGACATGAAAAATTAATAAAATACGAAAAATTATTTATATTTATATTTATGTTATGAAATTTAAATATTAGTTATATGACTTATAGTTATATGTATTAAATATAAATTATATTATATATAGAAATTTTTTATTTAATATCAAAAGTCCCAACGTGTCCAAATAGACATTTTTTAGAATTAACGTGTCGGCTGGTGTGGTGTATTACCTCCGTGCATATACCATATATAAAAAAAATGTTAATCTAACGGTGATTAGATAGGTAGTTAGTTGATAGTAGAAAAGTTTGGTAGTAAGAATATCTCTCCTCTTATACTATCAGGTCTTATCTAATACTATGCACCAAACATGCCCCAAGACACACATTTGATATGTAACAAGTGACGTAAAGACAAGACACACAGAAAGAGAGACACAGACTCTTAATTTCCATAGCCAAGTATTTAATTCATTCCTCATTCAAATTTTCTTTTTTGAGATATTTCAATCAATTCATCACTTCTTGACTAGTTTGATTCGGGGCGGATTTCAGTGGATGGATCTTCAATTTTCAACACTTCACAAAAATATCATTCATGCCCTTGAATAATGATGTGTGATTTATTATTTTTCATATTAGAATATTTAGAATTTGTATAATCTTTTACAGGTATTTGAATATATTTATAGATTTTTTTAATATAAATTATAGATTTGTATATACTTACCTAGTCATTCGGTTGAACAAATGACCTACTGATTGAACCAATGATTCAGTAACCTAGTACCTCGATCGAATCAATAATTGAGTGTGGTTTAATAACATTGCTACCAAGTGGCTCCGCCATTGATTACTACTTTGAGCACCTCCATATCAACATACTACATCATTAAGTGTTACAGACTTGGTTTTATATCCACAATAGTTCAAAATGTTTTAAAATAAGTATTTTGACAAATTATATGAATATAAAAATATGATCATATTATATAAAAAGTATTAATTTAAGTCAAAAGGTCTTATAATCTATTACTAGTTTTAAAAAATATATATTTTAATTTTAAAATATTGTGTGATATCAAGCCAGCTTAAACCAATCCAAAGTGAGAGTCAAATTTGACCTCAAACACACCAAGTCTATTCCAGAACCCCAATCCAACTCAATTAGATTTGGGCTGAGCTGGATTATTGGGCCATGTTGAGTCTTGAGCACTCTTATAATAAGTAAATTAGTTAATTTTAAATCATTGATATATTGAGTTTATAATTACAGACTCAAATGCAAACTTCTAATCCCTTTTATGTTTTATTTTTGTTTTCGATTGCCATTTTATTTCTCTCAAGAAATATGATTTTCATACTTTTTTTTTCCAAGAAGAAGATCGAAGTTTGAGCAAAGGTGGGAAAGAAGGCAATGAAAAGCTTTGTGGACAACTATATGGTTACATTTATGGGTGTGAGCTACACGGATAAACCAAACCTAGCCTAGTATATGAGTAAAATAGAATGGATTTAAGTATTAAAAAAAGCTTGTTTAGAAAATAGAATATAGATCCATTTTTACAGTGCATGTCGTATAACCTGTAGGTTGATTTATATCAATTTATTTTAATTTAATAAAATAAAATTTATTTAGATAATTTTAATTAACAAAATAATATTATTTCTGTAACTGTTGATAGATATTGAAGATTTAATAGATTTAAATAGGTTAATAGACCTAAGTCAGACTTTTTAATTTTTAATATAGAATATGTTAGACATATGGGGAAGCAATGGAGGGGCGATCGCTCCCTTTCAAGTTTGTACAAACCTTTAGAATTCAGCATTATTTCTTATTTTTTGTTCACATATTTAATGCTCAACCCCCTCAAAATTAATAAAACCCTTTAGTTGTAAGTGCCATTTTTATTTTTTGGTCAAATAAATAGTTATAATTTCAAAGAAAAAATTTCATTGTAATTACTATTCTTAGAGTATGTTTGGATCCTCTCTTTTTTATTCTAGAAGTTACTTATGAGTTAAAGCTTTTAAAAACTATTTGGTAATTACATACAAGTTTTAGCTTAAAAGTTAATATTTCAAGAAAATTATCTCTCTGAATTTTTATAGCTCTTTATTTAAGAAAAAAAAAACACAATTCAAGAAAAGTAGATAAAAGCATAAAAAAAACTATTCCTAGGAGCTTTTAGCTCTTAACTTTTTTCTTCTTTATATATATAAAAAAAAATTTCATTATAAGATTTTTTCTCAAAACCTATTTAGCCTAATTTATATTTTTAAGTAACTTCTAGCTAAAAAAAGGAGAGAATCAAAGGGTCACTTAATATATGCCCCAAGAAGATTACGATAAAACTCAGCTTGGAGACAAAAAGCTGTTTTGGGTGCTTCCATTCCAAACTGTTTAATTTAAATTAATTATGCTTTACATAACCCATAGAGATTTTTCATATATATATATATATATATATATATATATATATATATATGTATATTTTACAAACTCTTACAACTATTCTTAAATTTGAAATTTGTCAATCAACGATTATCATTTAATTGTGAATTAATAATTAATTAATAAATATTAATCTTTCTATAAATCTTAATCTTTTTTGATTGACGGAAATCAACGGTTAAGATATGGAGTGTAAAAGTTAAAAAATGAAAATAGGTTGTAAATATAACCTTCATATATATATATATATATATATATATATGATATCGGTGTCAAACGATACTGTTGAGAGTCGGTAAAAAAATCATATACAAGATCTTTTTTGATCTAACGTCTCTAAAAGTTCAAAATATTTAGCCGACAGAAAATTGACACGATCTCACGACTGACACGTTAATTCTAAAAAGGCTAGATTTTGACACGTTAGGACATGTTTTGATATTAAATAATATTTTTATTTTATGTAGTGTATATTATATTTAATACTCAATAATTTAACAAAAAAATGAATTTAAACTTATAATATTTATAAATTTTGGAAAGAAACATAAGATATCCTAAATATTTATATCAAACTCAATAAAATAGTATCGTAATCCAACGAATCTAATAGTTGGAACTAAAAATTCAACGCAACGTAATCTTTAAACTTTTTTTAAATTTCTATAACACGTATTGGAGTGTTTTTTTAATATAACGGCTCTTAGATAAAATAACTATATATATATATATATATATATATATATATATATATATATATATATATTAAATACCGTCCTTTACTAATTTCCAAAAAAAATAAAAAAAATAAATACCGCCTTTACTTGGAGAGGAATAACGATTCTTCTTTTCCGAGGCCAAAGGATATTCGGTAAATTCGGTTCATACCTAAATACCTTAGTCGTATTTGTGTCTTTAGTTTGTGATTTACCCGAGAAAAAGAAAAAGCATATGTTCATAATAATATACTTTCGTCACCTGGAATTTTTGGATACATCAAAGTAAAAGATTAATTAAGAATAATCAATCATCTCATCAATTAATTAATCGCTATGAGATATCTAATATGTGTAGCTCAGTTGACAAAATTTGAGTTCAATTACCATAATAATATATATAGGAAAATATTTTCTCATATTGCATGAGAATTTAATTTTCATGTTTGATTTTTCGATTTGCGTGCAAAATTTTTCTTTTCTTTTTCACTTTTTAATAAATATGAGATCCACTACTAGTTGAGTCACAACATAAGAATTCAATTCTCATGTAACATTAGAAAATCAAACCCCTATATATATATATATATATATATATATATATATATATATATATATATATATATATATATATTACAAACTTTTTTTGTTTACAAACTCTTGACAAACTACACTATATTCTCTGGGAGAATATATTGTAATTTTTAAAAAAACTACACTATGTTCTCCCTTAGTCTATATATATATATAATATATATATAATATATATATATATATATATATATATATATATGTGTGTGTGTGGCAAGATTCTTTGACACTAGTATCAAAATTAAAGTTTGACATCTCATGTGAGAGCCGTTAGATCAAAAAAGATCAATAACTCTGATTTGTAAGCATGTGACACCGTTGATTTTTTTTTTATCTAACGGCTCTGCGGGTTGACACGACACGACCCGAAAAATCTTATAATATAATATATATATATATATATATATATATATATATATATATATATATATATATATATATATATATATATATAGAGTGTATATTTTTTTTTATACCCAATAAAATTACCATAATAACCTTGAAAAAATAAACATTTTTCACGGGTTGAATGCGGGTCGAGACACGAATATTTTCCATTTTACCAACCCTAGACGGTGACAGCATGTTCTAGAGAATGGGAAAAAGGTCCCTAGGGGGAGAGATGACCTGTGATATGTTATGTGTGGGCTGGGTCATTGGGCTTAGAATTTGGCCAAATTAATTGGACCGGCCGAAACAAAAACTATGGCAGCAACTTGCAACCCCAAAAATATGCATGACCCCGAAAAGTATAAAAAAATAATATTCAACTACGGTAGCTATATGAAAAAATATATTTTATGGAAGTAATACTATTCATCAATATAAAATTGATGATGGAAGACCAAAAGGAAAAAGGTAAGAAACAAACAAATAAAAGTATTAAGATAGCTTCTAAATCAAGTCGGCGACATTACAAAAGTCAATTTTACTACGGTATAAACTTTTGAAAAATAAATATATTGGAAGAATTTTTGTAGGGTTTATCATCTATCATTTAACATGACCACATAAAATTTCCTACATACACAACATTTTGTGGGGCCCGCAGCAAAAAAAAATCCAACACGCAAAATGAATCTCTATAACATAACACAATCACTTTTCTTACGACATAACTCTTATAAAATCCATTTTTTTATCATAAAATAAAGGAAAAATGTGTATTTTTTAAAAGATAATATTTTTTAAGAGAGAGAAAGACATGAAAGAGAAAGAAAAAACCTCCATTCTCTCTCCTATTTATTTCTTTTTCTTTTAAAATAGAAATATGTTATTTTATCTATCATTTTTCTATCTATTTTGTTTATCATTCTCTAAAACTGTTAGATCATAATCTTAACTACATTTATCATTTCTCTCTCCTATTGAAATTCTGATCCAATAACATTGGAGAGTGCATAGAAAAAATAGTAAGTAAAATAGTTTCTCCTCAGAGTAATACACTTTCTATCCTTAGAAAGGATACACACTTCTCCCTAAATTAAATTAATATGAACCGCTAAAAATGCATTTTATATTTTTTTATAGCTGCAACTTGCATGCTTTCATATGCCCACAAAGGTACTGTGTAATGCCTTCAAGAATCAACCTTGTTTGCAACTTGGATTCGGTGATTGTTCCCTCTGCTGCTAGTATTTAAGTACCATCTCATCCTACTTTTGACCTCAATTCCCTTTAATTAGTCTTCTAAGTCTTTCAGAATAATTATATAGATCATCAGTTTTAAGAATCATGGACAGCAGAACTGAGCACGCAGAAACTCACAGGTTCTCTTTCTTACTATATCATACACATGCATAATTTACATATACCACAGTTCCACTTAACTAGAAACATTAAGGGTGTCATGGCAACGGCATGAAAATGATAGTGGTCGCACCGGCGGTGGTTGTAATGATGGTGGCGGTGATGGTAATGATAGTGGTGGTGGTAGTGGTGGTAACAGCAGTGGCTGCAATGATGGTGATGATGATGACATGGTGGTAGTGGTAGTGGTGGAGGTGGCGGTGGCGGTGGCATGTTAATGGTAGTGGTGGCGACGGCGGTGGTGGCGATGGTAGTGGTGGTGGTGGTGATAGCAGTGTCTACGACGATGGTGATAGAGATGACATGGTGGCGGCGGTAATGGTGGCGCGGCGATAGAGGTAGTAGTGGTGGCGTGGTGGTGGTGGTGGTGGTGGTGATGGTAGTAGCTATGATGATGGTGGTGGTGGTTGGTGACGATGGTAGTGATAATGGTGGTGACAGTAATGGTAGTGGTGGTGGTGGTGGTGGTGGTGGTGACGTGGAGGTGGTGGTGGTGGTACGACGATGGTAGCGGTGGTCGTGTCGGGATGGTGGTGGCGGTGGTGATGATGATAATGGTGAAGAGTAATTGAAAGAAATAAGTGTTTCTCATTTTGTGCTCAAGAACAAAAAAATAGATTTTTTTTTATTCTTTTGTCTGTTGGTCGGCACAAAAAATAAACCGGTTCATCCCGGGAACAAAAAAATAAACCGATTTCCATTTTTGTTCCCGGGAGCAGAAATTAAAAAAGAATTGATACCGAAAAGGTTATCATGCACACCCTAACTGGTAATCAAATTTCATATATAACAATGGATGAATATAAGGACTAATTAACTAGTATATATCATATTAGGAATAAGTGTGCAGCATGCTTTAGACAGTTCAACAAAATGGAGCACCTTGTGGAGCACATGAGGATCTCATATCATTCGGATCATGAACCATCATGTGGCATTTGTGGGAAACACTGCAGGTCCTTTGATTCTCTAAGGGAACATCTTCTTGGTAAGTGGTAACCACTTCATGAATTTTTAAGCAAATTAACTACAAAGACTTTAAAGGGGCGAACCGGAACAGTGATAAAGCTGTTGTTTCATGACTTTCCTTCATAACTTAAGGGTCATGGATTTGAATCCAGGAAACAGCCTCCAGACTCGCTAGTCGGGTTTAACTGGAGTGGTTTCAGAGTGGTTTTAACTACAAAGACTTTGTTTTCAAAATATAGATTCTTATGACATTTAATCTGCTTTTCAAGGTCCACTACCAAAACAGGAATGCAGAGATATTTTTTACAGCCGAGGATGCAAGTTTTGCTTTAAAGTCCTTGATAATCAAAACTCTAGCACGATCCACCAAGAAAGATGCAGACTCTCTGGAATAAATGCTGTATCAATTTCTTACTTGGCTATTGTTGAATTTGCAGGGAATGAATACTCTCAGGTGACATAAAATTATGTGAGATAATGTAAGTCGTCCAAATGCAAATCATTAACGATGAAAGAATACATTAGATAAAGGGTAAGAAAACGATCTTTAGAGAATAGTATAAAACCATTAAAAAGTCCTCACCCACTAGTTTAAGTTTTTGGATTAAATTGATTCTTTACACGGTATCATCCACCTTTTAAGCTCAATACTCTCTCTTGTGAGGGGACGTGTTAGAGATATATAAAACCATTAATGCAGCCTCACCTAACGGCTTAAACTTTTGAATTGAATTGGTTCTTTACAGAATCACTTTTCATTTGAATCTGGACAGCTGAGATCCTCTTAGATGACTTCACGTGACGTGAGAGTATTCATTCCCCATTTTTATACACACAATTGGGTCTTAACATTTTTTTTTTGTACAATATTTTGTTCTAGGAACTAAATGTGCGCTTTTCAAAGTTGACCAATATTGATAATTTGATTATTGGTGGAAGGGGGCAACAAGTAGTTGCACTTGCTTGTAAAATGATTGGTGGTGGCAGTGATGGCTCAATGGATCTTTGTGCAAGAGTCTGCATAATTGATGAGCATGAAAACATCATTTTCCATTCTTATGTGAACCCACCAATTCCAGTCACAAACTATAGGTTAGTAAACTAACATTAAAGGTCTCATATATATATATTTTTAATCATATATTTGTTGGTGACTGAAAGGTTACTATATGAAAAATATATATATATATATATATATATATATATATATATATATATATATATATATATATATATATATACCGGTGTAAGAGTTACAAGTTTTACTTTCAACCTTGATCATTTATTTACTTGTATCTAATGACTCATATTACTAAAAATTTTGGCTCACATTACTAAGTGTAATCCATGAACAAAAAAAATACACTGTTGTAAAATGATCCTGGCCATATATATATATATATATATATATATATATATATATATATATATATATATAAAGGTAAGATTGGGTATAAGGATTGTCCTCATCCCACTTTCGCTAGTCGGGGTTTAACGGGGAGTAGTTTTTATAAATTTGTTGAGTTGAAGGCTGCTGATTGATTAACAGGTTTGAGATGACAGGTATTAGACCAGAATACTTGAGGAATGCAATGCCAACAAGGCAAGTGCAGAGGAGGATTCAAGATTTCCTATGCAATGGAGAACCTGTGTGGACAATTCGACCAAGAGGTGGAAATGCCAGGATTCTTGTGGGTCATGGTTTAGATCATGACTTGGAATGCTTGCAGATAGAATATAGAGCAGAAAAAATTAGGTAATATTTAATTCAATATTTATTATATGTACTTTTGAATGAAGGTCTTTGTAGGGGAATATGTAAAGGAAGGGGTGATTTTTTTTTTTTATTATTAGTAAGAGGGTGAAGGTTATATTTACAAACTTTTTTTTATAAATTCTTACAAACTACACTAAGTATGACCGTTCATACTTCAATCAAGAGTGTATGACCATTCATACTTCAATTAAGAGTGTATGACCGATCATACTTAATGTAATATGTACAAAAATTTGTAAATGGATCCTTCCCTACTGAGAGAATTATAAAATGTTTATAAAAATGAATAAGAGATTAGTAATTTAGTACAATGTCTCATGGTCATAATTTCTATCATTTAAGAAAATCTTATATAAGAAGAATGACTTTTTAAAATGAAAAATTCCCTCCTTTCCTTTCTTCCAAACTTCTCCATATTAAATAGAAGAGAAATGGTCTAATTAATATACATTATTGGATTCAGATTTTCTCCTTTTCCTTATTAATGGGAGAGAATCTTGTAATGAGAGAGAAAAATATAAATTTTATTATGCAAAGCTCCACCATTACTTTAATTTGTAGGAATCAACAAATTTTATAAAATTATAAAGTGTCTTTCTCCACCATATATTCTACACTCTATCATGCATCTCATATAAAATAATCTGTCATATAAGGCATATGCTTTGTTACTTTAAGGAAATAGAATACTTTTCCTATGACGTCCCTGCCCATATTCAAATTGCATCAAAATAATTTTAAAGCATATAATCACACGAATATATATATATATATATATATATATATATATATATATATATATATGCAAACAGGCCCATGGAAAGGAGAGAAAAATATTTTTTTATCCAAATGTCATTTGTTGAATGAAAATACCCTCCATTGATGAAGACAAGCAAGTTGAGCAACTCACTCAAGTACTTAACACAAGCGTATCTTGGGCAAGTATATTTGACAAGGAAAATTATTGAGGATATTTCAGATGTGAATTTTTAAAAAAGGGAAATAGATACATTTTTATAAATTTTCAAATTGCTGACTAATTTTAAAGGATACGATTGAACAAATACATATATGCAAACAGGGACACTGCAAAATACCCTCCATTGATGAAGACAAGCAAGTTGAGCAACTCACTCAAGTACTTAACACAAAAAGTATATTTGACAAAGAAAATTAATGAGGATATTTCAGATGCAAATTCTTCAGATATATGTTGTGAAAATAATGAAGAGCTTATGTTTTTATATGCATAACTGCATTTATATGCAGGTATGACATTCAAATTGGGATACAGGATCCTTATGATGATTGTGTAGCAACAATGAGGCTCTACAAGAGAATGAGATCTCAAGAACACAAAATAGAGTATTACCCTTTGGAATCTGACCCACAAAACAGGAACAGTTTTGCTTCATGGAGGCAAAGTGAGCTTGAGAAAATGACCCCCACACAAATGTTGGAAATCTCAAAATCCGATTATAATTGCTGGTGCTTGGATTCCTTATGTAGTACTTGAATGAAAATGGCCAATAAACCAGATCTAAAGCTCATCCACAGGACCACATCAGGGTATCAATGAGTTTGGATTCTTTAAATTTGGGACTTGCTTGTTGTTAATTACAAGTTTTGCATAGTTATAATTTTGCTATAACTGTATTCTCGTGAGAGAACATAGTGCACTGGACCGATTTTTACATCCAGTCACTGTATACTCACTAAACCCATATATATATATAATGTAGTACTAAGCAAAGTCCACATATAGATACCAAATATAAAGTATGAAAGTTCTTGGGATGCCTTGTTTCAACTTGATTTCAACAGCATCCAAGGGTAATTATACAAGACCATGGATTTCATATACTTCTATAACCAATCTTTATTCTTCAGCAGCAAGGCACCAGCTATATATGTATATATATCCAAACATGAAGCATAGTACTAAAGAACTTGGTTTGATACAAGCCTCAATTAACTAGCACAAGCACACACACCTAGTTATATATGTTTATTAGGAATTGTACCAGTTGAATAGTATGGTCAGGGGATAGGATAAACGACCACTTTTCCTGTGACTCTTGAGGTTTCCAAGTAGGAATAAGCTTCAATAACCTGAGAAAATGGGATTGGAGTCTTGGGATCAAGTATTGGCTTCAACTGACCACTCTCAAAGTAAGGTCTTAACTTCTCTAAGATAGAACCTTTAGAAGTGAGCACAAACACAATAGCTGGTGGAAGTCCAGGAGGTACTATTGTCACAGCTTTGCCACCTTCTTTGATGGCCTTCAATGCCCTTTCAGGTTGCCCTGTTTTTTAAATTACAGAATTAGTGTTTTAGAAACAATATAACATTCTGATAGCCCACTCACTTGGACCCAACCATTAGGCCCAACCAAAGAGCTCTCTTCTAGAAGGCATCATAGGATGTCCCTTCTTCCCCATGCACACCAGCTGCCCCTGCACAAAGGCAGGGGTTCAACATGCCTACCCTGAAAAGGCTAGGTTGGCTAGGTTGACTAGAGCTCTTGCTCTAAATACCCCCCTCTCACATTGAGGGAAGGATCCCTTCTTCTCCATTCAGCTTCATGAGCTGCCTTCAGGAGAACAACCCTAGCCATACACACACTCCCCCTTGAGCACATACATGGGAAGCTCTACTAGTGCCTTGGTCTCTACCATTGCTACTATGGACACCCCTACATCAACATACTTCACCCTCCATGGGAGACATTTATGTACCACTATGAGTACACGTGCATTTATAAATTTTTTTTTACAAATTACATTAAATTTGACCAATCATACACTCTTCATTAAAATATGACTGGTCAGACATAATATAGTTTGTAAGAGTTTGTAAACAAAAAGTTTGTAAATATAACCTTCCCCGTATAATATAATGGCCATTTTTCATGTGTTATATACTTTTGTTCAGAGATCTAACCTACTGCATCATACACTACATCAAACTTTTCTGGGAGGTCCTCAAAGTTCTCCTTTGTATAATCAATAGGCATGTCAACTCCCAACTTCCTTAAAAATTCAAGTTTCCCGGTGCTAGAAGTTGCTGCTATCTTAGATGCGCCAAAAACATGCTTAGCAAGCTGCACCCAAACATAGACATAATAGTTATTAGTTGTCCATTTACACATAGGGATCAACTTAACACGAGTATAAGTATAAAATCTTTTATACCCTTTATTAAACATTCATTCTACGTGTATCCAACAATTCTAATTTGTTTGAGACGAGAACAAAGAAGAATCAACGGTTCATAGAGGAGAAAGATTCAGTTACACCGATATAAATTGATATTTTCCTTGTATATTTAGGGGGTAGATCATTTCATATTGGTGGAGTTTACACTTTAGACCTTAGTCATTCATCTTATTTATATACTACAATCTAATTATAGATATATTAACAATTAGATGCAAATAAATCAATAATTAAGATTAAGAGTGAAATTATTTTTATAACTATGTAAATTTATATATATGGGTAATCACATAAATGGATTAGACGGCCTATAAGGGACTTACATTCTCGCTATTATAGTCTGGTTTATATCAGGTCAAATTTGACCTATTATATCCTGTAAAATAGAATAGACTCAAACCTTAAAAAAATCATATTTAAAAAGCAAGTCATAGGCTCTCTTTTATATGGTTTGACCTATAAATCTACAGTTTAATCTCTATATCATATTTTTTATTTTGAATAAAATAAATAAAATTATTATTTAAATAATTTAGAATAATAAATTAATATTTTTAATTCTTAAAGTCATGATGGACTTAATCAGGCTAACAGGCCTAATCAGATATTTTATTTTTTGAATATAGATCATGTCAGACTTATAATTTGGCCTATACCAACCTAAGAAATTAAAACAAGTGAGGCTTAAAATATTTTATACAAGCCTGCCTAATTTTAAGCCAAAGCCTAGTCAAGTCCAACTCATTTACACCTCTGTTATAGGTAGGGGTGTAAATGGGTCAACCGGCTTAACAGGGCCTACGGCTCGACTTACTACATATAGTTAAATATAATTGGCTCGGACATCAAAAAAGCCTATTTAGAAAGTAGGACATATGATTTATTTTACATGCCGGACCTATAAGCCTATAAATCGATCATATTATATTATTTATTTTAAATAAAATAAATAAATTATTATTTTAGTAATTTTGAATAATAATAATAATAATATTTATTTTTTTAATTATTGAATGCCTAATAGGCTGAAACAAGCTAACAGGCCTAAGCCAATATTTTTATTTTTTAAATATAGGTCAAACCAGACTTGTAATCTAGTCCTATATAAGGCTAATAGATCAGGTCAGACCTAAACTATTTTAAATAGGCCCGACCTCTTTTAAGGAAAAATTCAATCCAACTCGGCCTATTTTCGCTCGTAATTATGGGGAAAGATTCTTTTACGTTACGCTCTCAATCTTTTTTATTGATTCAATTTATATCTAATGGTTCTAATTTATTAGTTATATGAGCCATTGAATACAATCGCATTGCAAAAAAAAAAACTTCAACATATGTATATAAGATGCAAGTTCGTATATATATATAATTACCTGAACGACAAAGTTACCAACTCCACCAGCTCCTCCCAAAACAAGGATAGATTTGCCAGCAGAAAACTCAGATCGCTCAAGGCCTTCGTAAGCAGTCTCAATTGCCAAAGGAAGGCTAGCAGCTTCAATGAAGCTTAGATTCGGTGGCTTATGAGCTAATAGTCTCTCTTCTGAAATAGTATACTCTGACAAAGTGCCAAGAATCTTTAGGTTGGATAAGCCTTCCTCGTTGATATCACCATATACTTCATCCCCAACCTTAAATTTCTTCACTTCACATCCCACTTTGAGCACTATTCCAGCAACATCAAAACCGGGAACAATCTTCACACCCCACCCACAAACAATAGAAAACAAAAGAATAAAGTTAGCTACGTTACGTATATAAAAAGGGTTCCATTTATTATCATAGGGCATGTTGATAAGAGAAATATTTCCTGCAAAAAAAAAAAAAAAAACTATGTACTAAGGGTTATAATAATAAAATTACTTTTCTCTCTATCATGTCAGCTGACAATGTTTAAGGAGAGATAAAAAATAAAATTTAATATTTTAACTATATATTACACTTAGTATATAGTTTTTTTTTTTTTGCAAGAGAAATTTTCTTTTCGAATAACATAAGATAATGATTTTCCATATAAAAAATCTTGCAATTTTAATTCCCCACCCGGTCCATAATGTTCTAGAAACCATTAAATTATTTGAAACTAATTGTGAATAATAGTACAAGGGATAGATTATTCTATCTACCATTTTTTCTGCTACCTTTGCCTACCACTCTCCAATACTGTTATATCAGAATCTCAAGAAGAGAGAGAAAAAAAAATGTTAGTTAAGATTATGATTTAACGGTGTTGGAGAGTGGAAGCAAAGGTAGACAAATAAAATAGTAGGTAAAATAATCTATCCCATAGAATAATTTGTTAACAGGTGGCATATTTTAAAAACTTAGAAGTCTTACTCTTTGTATTAGCAATTAATTTTCACGCATCTAACAATTATTATTTATTTGAAATTAATAATTAATTAATAGATATAACTCAATAGAATATAATTGAATTAATTAACTGGTATAACTTAATAAATTATAATCATTAAATAGACGAAGATCAACGGTTAAGATGAAAAATTTTAAATCTTATACCGGAGAGTCAAAAGATCCTCCCTTTGTTAGGTACCAACAAAAGTATAAGTGTTACAACTTTAAATTATTTTATTAGTTATTAGGCAATATACGAGACTCTATCAAGATAATAAATTAGTTAGGATAACACTTAGAGCCGGCAAAACAGGCTCGACTCGGTGGGCCAACCCGTCCAACCCATCAAACGGGGCGGGACGAGTTGAATTTTTCAACTCATCTCAAAAGCGGGGCGGACTCATTTTTTGGCGGGTTGATGGCGGGCATAGGCAGGCCGATGCGGGTCAGTGTAAAATAGGCTCGGGTTGGCGGACCAACCCGCCTAACTGGGCGGGGCGAACTGAGTTTTCCAAACCACTTTTAAAAGCGGGGCGGGGCGGGATGACTCATTTTCTGGCGGGTTGATGGCGGGGTGGGGCGGGCCGCCCACTTTGCCACCTCTAATAGCACTGTTGACTCTGGATAATATATTAAAATACTACTATAATATGAATAAATGATGAATAAGAAAAAAAAATATTTATGCATCGATGTGCAAAGAGTTTTTTTTTTTTCAACTTCATTTTTCGTAGGATATAGCTAGGAGTATTAACGAGCCGAACCGAGTTGAACTTTGATCTTAAAAGGTTAAGCATGTGCTTAAATGTGTTAACCTGACCAAGCCTGTTACCTGTTATAAATATGATAATTGGCCTGTGGCATGATTTATTTACAAAAAATAAAAGCCTAGTTTAGCATGTTAGCCCGTTTTAAGAAAATAAGACAATAAAAATTTATCCAAACCGAATATATAATTAACAACACTAGTAATTCCATAAATATTCACAAATTTGAGTTATATCAAAACAGCATAATATAGAACAAAATCATTCAAAAACTCTGTTTAACCAATAAAATGGGATGAAATGGATTGAAGAGAAAGAGAGGGCTATTACAAGTAGTATAAAAAATATAAAATAAAATAAAAAAATAATATACTAGGTCGGCCTGAAAGGCTTTGAAGCCGAGCTTTTGAATTGGAGCCTGAGGTCTTTTTATTAAACGAGCTTTTATACAAGTTCAAGCCTTGTGCCAATAACCAATTTTAGACATGTAAACTCAGGCCTTCACGAGCCGAGCCAAAAGCCCCTGACTTGTTTAGCACCCCTAGATATAGCCTGAACTCGGCTTATTTGTAGTTCGAACTCAAAACAAAATAAAAGAGAAGTAGATGAAGGTTTACACAAGATATTTGAATTACAATACATATCATGTATTGTTTGGCTATTTTTTTATATCACAAAATCGAATTGTAAGATGCAAAAATATAATAAAAATTAATTTGAAAATATATATTAAAATATTCATTGAATTATTTCCTTTATCAATACTGATTTTTGAGTTTAAATCACAAATTAAATTTTTATTTTCTTTTTCTTATTAATACTAATTTTTTAAATTTTTTGGTGATACACGATACGTATCGTATAATACATACTCCTTTTTGATACATCTCACAATACGTATCGCCGCACTTGTGAATCATATTGTATCGTACGCGAATCGTATCACATATTGTATGACATTGATAACTATGGTATACACTGTAATTTTTCATTTTCTTTTTCTTATTAGAATGGTCAATAGGAATAAAAGGCGGAAAATGAGGTCTAAATGATGAATAATAAGTTAATAACAATAAGCTCTCCAAAATCAGGCAACTAAAACAATGGAAAGGATACAGCCAAACAATTTTTTCACCCTTTTCTCTGATTCCCCTCTACTCATGTACACGGTGTGCATGTAATGTTTAAAAACAAAAAATAAAGAATAAAAGCCAATGATCATTGGTCAAGTTACGAGGAATTTGTTTACCATCAGATGTCTTGAGTTCAATTAATAGGAATAAACAAAGGGTTTATCATCTATCATTTAACATGACCATAAATTTTTTTCTACATACACAATATTTTGTGGGGCCCGCAGCAAAAAAAAACTCTGACACGCAAAACGAATCTCTATAACATAACACAATCACTTTTCCTATAACATAACTCTTATAAAATCCATAAACAAATATCTGTTTTTTCTACATAGTACATAGTTATAATAGAAGAAAAAAATAATTTTTAATATTATAACCATCTATTTTCCAGAATACATAATTATAAGGAATATGAAAAAACACTTAATATTATAACTATATACTCCTCAGAATATATAATTTGTAGGAAACTTTCAAATTCCTATAAGATGAGAGGCTATTATCTCATAAACAAAATGGTGTTAAAAAAAACCATCCTCAATATGGATCAAATAGAATTCGAATTGGATTACACTGGATTTAAAAAAAAATAAAATAAAATAAGAACTCATACAAGTGTCAAACAAGCAACTTGGAATCATATATGTATATAAACAAAGGGTTTAATATTTTCATATTGTAGGAGGTTATATTCTACCCACATAAAATTTGTGAGGTCCATGTGGGGGCAATGGGAAGAAGAAAGGGAGAGAAAAATATATGAATCCGGCACACTTGCGTAAAATCATACGTAGGAAATAAAATTATCTCAAAAATATTAATCTCATAAACAAATTAACAGAGGGAATTAAAAGAAGTTATACATACAGGAAGATGGGGGTCAGTGTCTTTGAACAAAGCGAGCATCCTTTTGTAATCTACGGGATTAAGGGATGCAGCAACAACCTTAATGAGCACTTGGTCATCTTTGAGTTGAGGTAAAGGCCAATTAGGATCTAATTTCAAGACTTCAGCTGGCCTCCCATGTTCAGAGTAGAACCATGCTTTTGTGTGAGTTGGAATCATAGGATTAGTGCTTGAAGCTTTAGCTGCAATATGAGATTTGTTGTGTGGTGAATGAAGGAGTCTTTTTGAAAGAGAGAAAAATGAAACAGACTTTATCAATTAATGTTCAACTGAGTGGCTAAGCAGGGGTGATGAAGATGGAGTGAATAATTAATGGCAGATTTATAGACTCATTTGCAGGTTGAAATAAGTGTAGAAGAAATATTCTTTCAATAAAAAAATTATTGCAACTCTAAGAAAACTTAAAAATGCTTATTTAACATTATTTATTTAAAATACTAAACATAGCAGCCAGACAAAAGGATATGTTAATCTTTGAGTACCTTTCATGTTACCCACTACACCATTTTTAACATGGTATTACTAACCCCACTAGAACTTGATTATATTATTTTTATAATGTATTTTTATGTGTTAAGATTTCATTCACTATATAGTAAAAAAAACTAATGGTGGTCTTCTTTAGTATTTTCATTTGTAAGGTTTGATTGTTTATTGCACTACTAGTCATGCAGAGATGTAAAGAACCTTGAAATACATCACCCCAAAAACTAGCTCAAAGGGTGGAAGTGCTCAAGGTCTTATAAACTCCACATTAGTTGCATATACAACCAATGTGGGACTATATATCTCAACATGCCCTTGACACAAGAGCCCATTGGGCTTGAAGAGTGGACAATGCAATAGGCCCAACCTACCTGTGCTAAGAAATGCCACAAGAGAAAGTGGGGCGACGAGGCTCTGATACCATGTAAAGAACCTTGGGATACACTACCCCAAAAGCTAGCTCAAAGGGTGTAAGTGCCCAAGGCCTTATAAACTCCACATTAATTGCATATATAACCAATGTGAGACTATATATCTCAACAGGTAAATTAAAGAACAAATTACCAAGTAACATGTTGTTGACCAAGTCAATTAAAGTTAAAAGTCATTTAAGTAAAGTGACTAAGGCACAAAAACACAACCCAAGTCCCTTTCTTCTTCTTCAAACCCGCAACCAATTGGAGGTAGAGAAAAAAACTTCAAAAATCCATAACTTCAGTTATACTTTACGAAATTGAGTGATTCCAAAGCCAAACTTGCTTAGAATCTTACAAGGAACCTATTTCTACCTTTATTTTTGAGTGAGGAGAAATATGGAGAGAAATGCGCCCCTCTAAAGATTTCGGATTTTTTGGGGTTGTAAGTGGTTTGGAGCTTATGGAAACTTGAAAAGGCTTCCCCTTTTCATTCTTCGGTGATTGGTGGTAAGTAAATCACGTTCTTTTCATATTTTCATGTACAAATGAAAAATCTAGGTTTTGGATGAATAGTAATAATGTGAATAGTGATTTTGGGTGGAAAATGATGGTTGTTCGGTGTTGTTTCATGTTATAGAGTTGATCCTAGTGACATTGTGGTGTAGGAATACCCATTGGCATCAACTTTTCTCAAGATCAAGATTCTTGAATTTTCACCAAAGCGGGTAAGTGATGTTTAGGAGGAAAATGAGCAATTTTAGCCAATAGCTTAATGTTTCATGTTTTGTATGATATGTTGATCACATGATTTCACTTTGTGCCATAGGTTGCCTTTCTGTTGTTGATTGTGATTGTGGCTCTTGAAGTAGAAAAGAGCTAGATTCGGAAGTCTACTAGAGATAAGCTTCTGGACCTTGGGGTCAATCTCCTTATGTGTTCCACCATACTCCATTGGAATAGTGGTTAACTGATAGCGGTGTATCATAGTGTCATGGCATGATATATTGCATTTTTTAAATGATTGTTGCTATGATGATCAGTGACATATATGACATAATGCATGACAATATGTATGTATGTAGTCCTTTCAATGAACGTAGCAAAATTTCATGTGGTTGAAGCCTAATAGACGTAGCAAAATTCTATTGAAAGCATTACATTGTATGGAATTTCCTTAGATGTAGCAAAAGTCTTTAGGGTTTGATTCTAATGAAACTTAGCAAAAGTTTAATGAAAGGACCATACTGGATCATAAGACGTAGCAAAAGTCTTATGTACATAGTGAAATGAAATTTTAACACATAAAAATACATTATAAAAATAATATAATACGTAATATCATATTAAAAATGGTGTAGTGGGTAACATGAAAGGTACTCAAACACTAAGATATCCTTTTGTCTGGCTGCTATGTTTAGTATTTTAAATAAGTAATGTTAAATAAAAGCATTTTTAAGTGTTCTTAGAGCAATAATTTTGTTATTGAAAAAATATTTCTTCCACACTGCCGAAACTAGTTAACTATACGGATATGTTTTTTTAGGCTGGTTAACTATATGGATATGCGTGATTTATAAAACTTTGTCTTTGGGGTGCGAATTGCGGAATAGTGATCAAAATGTCACATTCTGCCAAATTTTTTATTCAATTACCACGCGAATAAATTTTTACCAGACTGTCACGTGTCATAATTTGCTAACATTGGTAGCGAATTTCGTGACCAATGATTTCGTGACATGTGGTCATATTGCAGACCAAATTCGCTACCACTGATAGCGAATTATGACACGTCAGCTTTTTCATGCGAAAGTGTGCCACGTGTCATAAAATCATTGGCGAACATAATTTGCTACCAGTCGTAGTTAATTATGCTTACATGATAGTCTGATAAAAAATATTGTTCGCGTGACATTTGAATAAATTTTTTATCAAAATGTGACATTTTGGTCAGTGTTCCGCAAATTATAATGGAGTCACTTTTGAATGGATACACATGCAGATGATTTCTTTGACCGGATTCCTTTTGTCAAAAAATTTTATAAGAGTTATGTTATAGGAAAAATGATTGTGTTATGTTATAGAGATTCGTTTTGCGTGCCGGAGTTTTTTTTTGTTGCGAGCCCCACAAAATATTATGTATATGAGAAATTTTTTATAATCATGTTAAATAATAGATGATAAATCTTTTGTTAAAATAGGAGGAATATTACTGATCGAGCTATAGCTGGGTCGACATAACATCATGAACCTAGCCTGAATAGTGATCATAGTGTATCCAAAGTCCAGGCTGGGAGTGGATCCTTCGCACATGGTCATGTAATTTTTTTTGTATTTATCTCTCTTCATCTCATTAAATAGGTGAGATTTAATTATTATTAAGAAAAAAAAGATAGAAACAAAAATTTCATGTAACCAAATTATACAAAATTTAACACGAGAGAATTCATTCTCATCCAAACTTCAATGGTACGGTCTGCATTGTATGATGGGATCTTATAACTATTTTATTCCTTGGTTGGAGCTGTGTTTTTTGGTACAGCAGAATACCTACTCGTTTTCTATAAAAAAAATAATTTTTTTGACCTGCATATAAAAATAAAGGGTAATACACAAGTAATTCTCCTACACAAATATAAAAGTGGATCCATCAATTCTTTTATTTTTCTTTTATTTTAGAAATAATAGACCCCACAATTGACTGTCTCTATGACATCATCTAAGAATTTTTCTACAATATAATATTTGTTTTTCCCAAAAATAAAAGTGTAGTGGAGAAAAAAAACATAAAAATAAAGGAGAATTTTGACCTGCATAGAGAAACCTTGCAGGAATCTTGGTGTAGCCAATAAGGGTGTTCATCAACCGATCCAAACTGATTCAAACCGCGGTGACAGAACCGAAAAATCAATTACCGAATAAACCGATAATCGAAAAACCGATTAAAAATCGCAAATTTTAATTGGATTGGATCGGTTTTTAGATGGGTTGGTGAAAATCAATCCAATTCAAACCGATCCAATATATTAATTTCCCTCTACCTAGGGTCTTTCCCTAATCATAATCTAAAAATTTCTAAATCCAAGACTCATTAACCCATCAACTAAACCTAAGAAAAAATCTAGTTACATCAAATCATCAAAATTTTATCTTTGTAGAGTTTCATATCTTATTGTAAAAAAAATATATATATATTATAGTTTACTAATGCTTTTGTATTTCAAAAAAAAAAAATTTACAAAGCCAATATATATAAGGATGTTATTGGCACAATAATTATGAAATAAATTTTAGAATTTTCAAAAAATCAAAAACCGATCCAATCCAAACCAAAAAAAATTGGATTGGATTGAATCGAATTTAAAAAAAAATCAAGAAATTGAATTAAATAATTTTTACTTCTAAAATGAATCCGGCGAACACTCCTAATAGCCAAATGGTGGAGTGGAGTCTGAAAAGTTGTTTCCACATGCGCTTACACTACAACCAACCTCGGTTGAGCCTTCTCTTGCAAGTTGCCACGTGTTGGATCACTGTTGCAGACCTTGACACATGGTGAATTTTAAGCAGGGTCTTTTCTCTAGTGCCTTGCTAATGTTACACGCGACAACAAATAATAAAAGACATATTTTAGACTCAATCATTATACTCTTAAGATCATGGTGTTTTTGCAGATAACATAAACTAAACTAAAAATAATATTAAAGACGGACTGTAACATCCCCGTCTCGAGCCGGTTCAATTAACATACATATGATACAACAGAAACAACGGAAGACTTATCATACGAAAATATGAGCTAACTTTTTCTTTTTCTTTTTACGTTCTTATTCAGCGTAAACGGAAATCGGACAGAGTAACCTCTATAAATCGGACAACTGGGGATTTTCCAATCCCACTCCAAAGAGTTCCTGATAGACAGTTTCAACAATATTTATATCCAGAAGTACCAGTCATGCAATTATAATCAGATACCCATTCATGGGCGCATGCAACACTTGGCTCCGTGCCACTAATCTAACAGCATGCAATCCAAGACATAAGCATAACTGAATACTACATAATCATATCAACATGCCTGAATACAAAAATGTACATGCATCAAACTGAAGAACATGTACAGAACATATACAGGCCATATACAGAGTGAAAGATCAGATATAATGATCCCCAAAATAACTGAAATCTAAACTACATCAACACACTCCAAAAAAAGGTAGTAGCCTACAGCCACTCAAAATCCGGTCAGTCGAACGTCTCAGCCACGTGCCGCGTCTCTGCCTGCTGAGGGTTCACCGGCAGTCTGGGAACCTGAAATCATGTCCCCAAAGAGGGGTGAGATTACAAATCTCAATAAGCTCCAGGTTTATAGAGAATTCTCCATACCCCTGGCTCACTCCTGCATGAAAGTCAGATACAGAGTATACAGATACAACATAAAGCAGATATCATAACTGAGCAGAACATATAATCATATCATAACAGAGACGTGCGCCGTCATTTCCAAGGGATGGCCCCAAACGGAAATAGAGTAACTCAGAGGTGTACACTGTCAATCTCAGGCAAAACCCAAGAAGACATATGTGTACCAAAAGTCAATACAGAAATCATATCAGAACCAGTCTTATCATATCATATCATATCATATCATGTCATATCATATCATATCATCAAATATCTCTATATGAATGCACCTATACAGAGTGTCTACACAGTCATATAGTCCAACCATAGTTCACTAACTATGGTGGAGCACTCAAGTAGGAAAAGACTCCTTAAACATAGAGCTTACCTCTTGAAGCTTTATCAATCTGCTTACTTGTGGCACAAGTTACTTATATTTCTTCAAGAGATTCCGATCCTTTTTAGTCTCTAGGTACACCTAGAGCAAGAATCCACAAATACAAATAAATAAAATGCTATAATGCCTAGATTTTCCATAAGGCATACATTTATCGCTTATCTTCATTTCTTTATATTTTTGCCAATCCTATGCCAATACACAAGTCTAGACCTCTTCATAACCGTTCTTTAATTTAATCAAACATTCTCTTAAGAATTTCAAACATAAATCATGCCATTTTACTTCAAAAGCCGCAGACATACCCTTTAGGGAATCAAGGTATTTTTCAACCATTTTTTTTTTCTTCAAGTCATTTCACTTCTTAACTCATCAATTTTGTACAATGAATTACAACACATTTTATTAAAAATAAAATGTAACAAAATATACCCCTATACCACCCTCTAGGTCTAACACTACAAGGACATAGGAAAAGGCTCTTTTTTTTTCATTTTTTTTTATTATTCTTTTTCTTCACTTACATGTAACTAACATATACAAATACATGTATTCATAGGGTTCCAACATAATTTTTGGAACATAAAGCCCCTCCAAAGCCCCACAAGGCCGAACATAAGGGCATTTTTATATATTTTTCCCCACTTTGGCCTTCTAACCAATTTATCAATTTTCCACTTAATTCCTACACAATAAACTCTCTCACTACATCACATAAAATTTTGCACAATGAACCCTATTAACCCTATCAAGGCCGAAACATAGAGAGGAAAGGCATATAATTTTTTTTCTCAATTTTTTTTTTTAAACATGTAAATGCTCATTTTCATTTCCTAAATCCAAAACAACAAAGATTCATCATTTAATCAAGGTTTAACACCCAATGCTTCCCCACCAAAACATGATCATAATTTTTATAACATAAATCATCAAGATACTACTATGGAAATAGAGGTTCATTACCTCCAAAAGCTTATACAAGGTCAAGGAGGAAACCTCCAAGCAAGTCTACACCAAAAAACTCACTTTTTCCACCTTGGATGAATAGTGCACGAAATTGGGGTGATGAATATCTCCCTCCACAAACGAAATCAGCTCAAATGGAGTGGTGGAATGGCTTTCTTGGATGATTTCCTATGAGATTGGTATATTGGGTGCAAGATTTGGTGGCTTATTGGAGGAGAAATCAAAGAAACAAAAACCAAACCCTTGCCCCCTTTCCCTTTGCTGCAGCACGGTGAGGAGTGATGAGAGGAGAGAGAAAATGTTTTAGATAATGAAACTTAAGTGACTTGGTCCATTTAAGTACATGTGGCTTTTTAATGGGATGTTTTTCTATCGCGTATTTTAACTTAATTTGACCCGGAACTAACTTAATGCTACGAACATATTTTTATTTTTTTAAAATCATTTACATTAATTTTTTATTTCCTAAGGAACAATATTCAAAATTTACAGTATGGTTTCTGCACCGTTTTTGACGAAATGCACTGTGAACCACTAACTGTACTTCGTCCACTTCTGAACTTAAAACTTATAAACTTATCATTTTCTTGGGCCTATATTAACTTGCTTGGCATATATTGGACTTTCTTATGCTTATTTCATCAATTATTTGTTTCTGACTCTACCGGTTGCTTAACAGCAGTACAAAATACCCGGTAAAAACACTATTCACGAGATTTTCACGGAAAGTGCCAGACTATACAATTTTTCATTCTGGACTCATATTTGTCGTCAGAATTGTCAAATTATGTCTCTAAAATCATTTTACTTATTTAAGCTCTACCGGTTAATTCGCAAGACTGCGAATTTTCCGGCAGAACGCACTGCTCATAACATAGTCATGATTACAGTCAAAATACTCAGAATTTCTCACTGAATCTAATTATGGCATTTAAATCCTTAAATTAAACCTCTAATTAAGATTTACCAATTGGGGTCATTATATTCACCCCACCTTTTAAGGATTTTGCCCACAAAATCAAATATCAAATATACATATACCTGACATCAAACTCAGGGTACTGCTGAAGAATTTCATTCTCCCGCTCCCAAGTAGCGTCCTCAGGAGGCAATCCTTCCCATTGCACCTTGATCATGGGAATAGTCCTATTTCTCAATACTTTTTCATCACGTGCTAGAACCTTCAACGGTCCCACAACAAACTTCAAGTCTTTTCTTACTTCAATATCGTCCTGCTGAACAATGTGGGACGCATCAGGCACGTATTTTCGAAGCTGACTGATGTGAAAAACACTATGTAGATTTGACAGATGTGGAGGTAAGGCAAGCTGGTATGCCACAGGTCCGACCCTCTTTATAATCTGGTAGGGCCCAATGAACCTAGGACTCAACTTCCTCACTCCTAGAGCACGCCCAACACCCGTAGTCGGAGACAAACGGATAAACACATGATCCCCTTCAGAAAATTCAAGGGGTCGATGCTTTGCATCATAATAACTCTTTTGGCGGCTCTGTGCTTTCTTCAATCGATCTCTTATCATCATAATTTGATCGGTAGTCTCTTGGACCATATCAGGCCCAAATAACTGCCTCTCACCAATTTCTGACCAACACGTAGGCGCCCTGCACCTACGGCCATACAAAGCTTCATAGGGAGCCATGCCCAAACTGGCATGATAACTATTATTATAGGAAAATTCCACCAGAGGAAGATACTTATCCCATGCATTTCCCTGTTCTAGGGCACAAGCCCTCAACATGTCCTCCAGGGTCTGAATAGTCCTCTCAGTCTGACCATCAGTCTGGGGGTGATAAGCCGTACTCAGTCTCAGCTGCGTACCAAATGCTTGTTGCACTGCATCCCAAAGTCGAGACGTGAATTTAGGGTCCCGGTCACTAATGATACTTTCAGGAACACCATGAAGTTTCACAATCTCCCTTACATATAATCGAGCTAACTGCTCTGTAGAGAAACTCGTTTTGACTGGTATGAAATGTGCAGACTTTGTCAATCTGTCAACAACTACCCATATAGAATCAAAACCAGCTTGAGTTCTCGGTAATGCCACTACGAAATCCATTGAAATACTGACCCATTTCCATTCCGGAATATCCAAGGGCTGCAGTAATCCAGAAGGTCTCTGATGCTCAATCTTAACTTTCTGACAAGTCAAACACTTACTCACATACAGAGCAATATCTTTCTTCATTCCTGGCCACCAGAAATTTCTTTTCAAGTCTTGGTACATCTTAGTAGCACCAGGGTGGATAGTGTATTTACCCATATGGCCCTCAGCCAATACCTCATCAACCATCTGACCTTTCGGAACAATGATCCGATCCTTATAAAACTTAAGACCGAATCCATCAGTGGACACGAAGTCCTGATCTTTCATAGACTGAATCTCTTTATCAAGCAATTGAGCTTCTTTGATCCGCTCGACTAAGGAGTTCTGGACTACCGTAGTAGTCAATAAATGCGGACTATCTTCTGTATTCACAGGAATGCGGAGATCCCTGAATTTCTCAATCAAATTATACTCAGACATCATCAAATTGGCCATACCAATCGCCTTTCTGCTTAAAGCATCAGCTACTACATTGGCTTTACCAGGGTGGTATTGCAATTCAAAATCATAATCCTTCAGAAATTCCATCCAGCGGCGTTGCCTCATATTCAACTCTTTCTGATCAAACAGATATTTCAAACTTTTGTGGTCACTGTAGACAATGAAATCGGCCCCGTATAGAAAATGTCGCCAGATTTTTAAAGCGAACACTACGGCTGCCAACTCAAGATCGTGGGTCGGATAGTTCTCCTCATGCGGTTTTAACTGCCGAGAAGCATAAGCGACCACCTGTTGATACTGCATTAAAACACAGCCTAACCCAAACTTAGAAGCATCACAATACACAACAAATTTACTTGTAGGATCCGGCAATATCAATACCGGGGCTGTAGTCAACTTCCTTTTTAGCTCTTGAAAGCTCTCTTCACATTCTTGGGTCCACACAAATGGGTTCCCTTTACGGGTTAACCGTGTCAAAGGTAGTACCATCCGTGAGAATCCTTCAATAAAACGCCTATAATACCCAGCCAAACCAAGAAAACTCCTGATCTCTGTAATATTTTTAGGACGTTCCCATTCTAACACTGCTTCAATCTTGCTCGGGTCCACTGCCACTCCTTCAGCCGAGATGACATGGCCCAGAAATTGTATCTCAGAAAGCCAGAATTCACATTTTGACGGCTTAGCATACAACTGATGCTCTCTCAGAATTTGCAAAACAATCTTTAAATGCTCGGAATGTTCTTCTTTGCTCTTTGAATATATCAGTATGTCATCAATAAAGACAACCACAAATTGATCCAGGTAGGCCTTAAAGATTCGATTCATATAACTCATGAAAACGGCTGGTGCATTTGTAAGCCCAAAAGGAATAACCAAGTACTCATAGTGTCCATATCGGGACCTGAACGCTGTCTTCGGAACATCGTCCGGCTTTATCCGGATCTGATGATACCCGGACCGGAGATCAATCTTGGAGAATACAGTCGCACCCCGCAACTGATCCAACAAATCATCTATACGCGGCAAAGGATACTTGTTCTTAACAGTTACCTTGTTCAACTGCCGGTAATCCGTACATAACCTCATAGACCCATCCTTCTTCTTAACAAAGATTACCGGTGCTCCCCACGGAGACACACTCGGTCTGATAAAATTCTTCCTGGACAAGTCTTCAATCTGTTTCTTTAACTCAGATAATTCCAGAGGTGACATCCGGTATGGGGCCAAAGAGATCGGTCCCACGCCAGGCAATAAGTCAATGGAAAATTCTATTTCCCTCTCTGGAGGAAAGTGCGGAATTTCATCCGGAAAGACATCCTCAAACTCGGAGACAACCGGAATATTAGAAATTGGCTCCTTATTGACGCCCACCAGACCTCCTAACATAATAAATCCGAAATCTCCTTCCTTCAAGGCCTTTACAACCCGAAGTACAGACAAGTAAGGAGACTTCTCCTCATCATCATGAGACGAGACAGAAATGGTTTTACTGCAGCAGTCAATCTTCACACAGTATTTAGACAACCAATCCATTCCCAAAATCAAATTTACAGATGCAAGATGTAGCATGATAAAATCAGCAGAATACTCCTTGCCTTCATACTTGAATTTCACATTTTCACAAACATATTTTTCATGAAATACCTTTCCCACAGCCGTAACAATACGCATAGGGGTTTTCATTATCGTCACAGGCAAATCAAATGCTTTCACTACATAATCAGCTACAAAAGAGTGTGTAGCACCAGAATCAAATAAGACACTAAGCATTTCATCTTTAATAGAAATCATACCTCGAACCAAACTAGTTGATCTCTCAGCCTCTGGCTGGGTCACTGCATATACACGGGCAACAGGAGGTGGAAGAGGTAGAGATGGTTCCTCAACTCTGACAGGAGTCGGAGTAACTTGAATAGCAGAAACCTGTCCCCCACCATAGGGGCAGTCCTTAATAAAATGCCCGGGTTGACCACACTTATAACAAAGCCCTTTTTCTTTCCTGCAAACTCCTGCATGGGTTCTTCCACAGATAGTACATGGAGCAACAGGTTTAAAATTTCCGTGCTTTGAATTCCCAGTCTTCTTGAATTTACCATCAGATTGTTTCGCCTGCAAACCCTTTCCTTTTGCATTTCCGGTAGTATTTTTAGGACCGGAATTAGGAGCTGACTGGTCCTTGTTCTTCCTTCTGTAATATTCTTGGACATTTTTACACTTTTTAACAAGTGCAGCAAAAGTATCAAACGAATCACCTGCCAGTTTTTCAGAAATATTATCCTGTAGTCCTTTATGAAATTTAAAGATCAGATCATCCTCAGTAGGTGGTGCTCTTTGGAAATGAGAGTATTTGGCCAGTTTATTAAACTTGTTCAAGTATTCATCAATAGACATCTGACCCTGTCTCAGTTCTTCAAACTCACCCTTTTTCCTTAACCGGGCTTCTTCCGGAAAGTATTTCAGTAAAAAATGTCTTTCAAAGAAAGGCCAAGTGATAGCATAACCTTGGCATTCAAAAGACTGACGAGTGTTTCTCCACCAATCGGCTGCATCATTTTGCAGCATATAAGAAGCATACAATAATTTCTGATGATCATCACACTCCATGACAGTAAAAATACGCCCCAGTTCTTCCAACCACTGAATGGCGGCAATGGGGTCAATGCCTCCTTTATAATTTGGTGGTGCATGTTTCCGGAAGGCATTAAGCATTCTTTCTCTTTGTTCTCTGTTATTCACTGGCTGTGCCACACCACCCCTGTGACTAGACTCTTCATTGTTTCCTTCCCCCTCCACGACAATGGGATTATGGGGAGGAGGAATAGGCTGTGGCTGTGGCTGTGGCTGCTGCTGTGGACCTTGTCCACCCGCCCTGACCTCCGCAAGGAGTAACCTCATCATTTCAATATTCGCCGCACGGCTTGCTTCCATCATCTGTTGATTGGCCAACCTATTAGCCTCTATCAGATCTTGATTTGCTTTCATCATTACTTCCAGATCTCGCTGCCTAGCTGCAGCCATATTTTGCTGCATTTCAGTTAAGGCCCTTATAATTGGATCTGGCTGCGAAGTACCACCCCGCTGATTTACTCGGGGCCTAGCCAGATCTGCCAAAATTGGATCTGTCGGGTCATTCGGAGGATCCGGAGTCCTTCTCGGACGAACCATAATTCTGAATATTTCACACAAAGGAATGAGTTAGCTACGCTCACACTCAATGATCAGACATGCATATCATAGGACTCCAAGAAAAGACTCAAGAACATAATGACCCGAACAGTTCATGCAATATTTCACAGGCTCTCCTAGAGAAACTGCTCTGATACCATAAATGTAACATCCCCGTCTCGAGCCGGTTCAATTAACATACATATGATACAACAGAAACAGCGGAAGACTTATCATACGAAAATATGAGCTAACTTTTTCTTTTTCTTTTTACGTTCTTATTCAGCGTAAACGAAAATCGGACAGAGTAACCTCTATAAATCGGACAACTGGGGATTTTCCAATCCCACTCCAAAGAGTTCCTGATAGACAGTTTCAACAATATTTATATCCAGAAGTACCAGTCATGCAATTATAATCAGATACCCATCCATGGGCGCATGCAACACTTGGCTCTGTGCCACTAATCTAACAGCATGCAATCCAAGACATAAGCATAACTGAATACTACATAATCATATCAACATGCCTGAATACAAAAATGTACATGCATCAAACTGAAGAACATGTACAGAACATATACAGGCCATATACAGAGTGAAAGATCAGATATAATGATCCCCAAAATAACTGAAATCTAAACTACATCAACACACTCCAAAAAAAGGTAGTAGCCTACAGCCACTCAAAATCCGGTCAGTCGAACGTCTCAGCCACGTGCCGCGTCTCTGCCTGCTGAGGGTTCACCGGCAGTCTGGGAACCTGAAATCATTTCCCCAAAGAGGGGTGAGATTACAAATCCCAATAAGCTCCAGGTTTATAGAGAATTCTCCATACCCCTGGCTCACTCCTGCATGTAAGTCAGATACAGAGTATACAGATACAACATTAGTACAATGAATTATAGAGAATTCTTCAAGTCATTTCACTTCTTAACTCATCAATTTTGTACAATGAATTACAACACATTTTATTAAAAATAAAATGTAACAAAATATACCCCTATACCACCCTCTAGGTCTAACACTACAAGGACATAGGCAAAGGCTCTTTTTTTTTCTTTTTTTTTATTATTCTTTTTCTTCACTTACATGTAACTAACACATACAAATACATGTTTTCATAGGGTTCCAACATAATTTTTGGAACATAAAGCCCCTCCAAAGCCCCACAAGGCCGAACATAAGGGCATTTTTATATATTTTTCCCCACTTTGGCCTTCTAACCAATTTATCAATTTTCCACTTAATTCCTACACAATAAACTCTCTCACTACATCACATAAAATCTTGCACAATGAACCCTATTAACCCTATCAAGGCCGAAACATAGAGAGGAAAGGCATATAATTTTTTTTTCTCAATTTTTTTTTTTAAACATATAAATGCTCATTTTCATTTCCTAAATCCAAAACAACAAAGATTCATCATTTACTCAAGGTTTAACACCCAATGCTTCCCCACCAAAACATGATCATAATTTTTATAACATAAATCATCAAGATACTACTATGGAAATAGAGGTTCATTACCTCCAAAAGCTTATATAAGGTCAAGGAGGTAACCTCCAAGCAAGTCTACACCAAAAAACTCCCTTTTTCCACCTTGGATGAATAGTGCACGAAAATGGGGTGATAGATATCTCCCTCCACAAACGAAATCAGCTCAAATGGAGGGGTGGAATAGCTTCATTGGATGATTTCCTATGAGATTGGTATATTGTGTGCAAGATTTGGTGGCTTATTGGAGGAGAAATCAAAGAAACAAAAACCAAACCCTTGCCCCCCTTTCCCTTTGCTGCAGCACGGTGAGGAGTGATGAGAGGAGAGAGAAAATGTTTTAGATAATGAAACTTAAGTGACTTGTCCATTTAAGTACATGTGGCTTTTAATGGGATGTTTTTCTATCGCGTATTTTAACTTAATTTGAATCGGAACTAACTTAATGCTACGAACATATTTTTATTTTTTTAAAATCATTTTCATTAATTTTTTATTTCCTAAGGAACAATGTTCAAATTTTACAGTATGGTTTCTGCACCGTTTTTGACGAAATGCACTGTGAACCACTAACTGTACTTCGTTCACTTCTGAACTTAAAACTTATAAACTTATCATTTTCTTGGGCCTATATTAACTTGCTTGGCATATATTGGACTTTCTTATGCTTATTTCATCAATTATTTATTTCTGGACTCTACCGGTTGCTTAACAGCAGTACAAAATACCCGGTAAAAACACTATTCACGAGATTTTCACGGAAAGTGCCAGACTATATAATTTTTCATTCTGGACTCATATTTGTTGTCAGAATTGTCAAATTATGTCTGTAAAATCATTTTACTTATTTAAGCTCTACCGGTTAATTCGCAAGACTGCGAATTTTCCGGCAGAACGCACTGCTCATAACATAGTCATGATTACAGTCAAAATACTCGAAATTTCTCACTGAATCTAATTATGGCATTTAAATCCTTAAATTAAACCTCTAATTAAGATTTACCAATTGGGGTCATTATACGGACCGCTAATGTAAAACTAAGTGTGAGTGACAGTGTTTTTTTGAAAAGATTTTCTTGTTAAAAATATAATTTAAGGGAAAAAAGTATCTAAAGTTACTTTAGATAATTTTGTCTAAAGTTCATTGAAACGACGTCGTTTTGAAGTTGAAAAATAAAAAGATTAGAATAATAAAGACTATTATAACCCTGAAATAAATTAAAATTACAAAAATACCATGATTTCTGCCCCAAAACGACGCCATTTTGGCGAACATTAGATAACTTTATCTAAAGTAACTTTAGAAAAAACAAACCCATAATTTAATTAGTGCAGAAAAATTGAGCTAAATAAAAATTAACTTAAGAATTGGATTTTTCAAATTTGTTTTTTCTAATGAGGTCTAAAATAGAGATTTGGAAAATGTAGTTTAAATAGATTAAACATGGAATTTTATAAGAGTTATGTTGTATGAAAAGTGATTGTGTTATGTTATAGAGATTCGTTTTGGACGCTAGATTTATTTATTTATTTTTGCTGCAAGCCCCACAAAATATTATATGTGTAGAACATTTTTTGTGATCATATTAAATGATAGATGATAAATCCTTAAACAAGAGCAAAGTGTTCGTTAAAAATAGTAAAGAGAACATATTGGGTTTCAAATTCCCCTCGCCCAAAGTGCTATAGCAATGAATATTTCCCAAAGTTCAGCAGCTGGATGGTTGGACCAGATCAACAAACTATAATGTAATATCTTGATGTCTCCAAGATAGATTTTTCTTTACTAAAAAAACTTACCATATTTCTAGGGAAGCTAGAGAAAAAAAAATCCATTAAGTATATAATTGCGGCGAAGTTCTCCTCATGTCTGATGAATAAACTTATGAGGAGTGTTATTAAATCAGACCCGGGTATCGACCCGGTCTAGGTACTGGGTTACTGGTTGGACCGGTTGACCATGACGTATATATATGGGAAAAATATTTCTCAAGCAGCTTGGGATAACTTTATCTCCGATCACTCCAAAACTATGTCGTTTTATTTATTTATTTCCTTATATTAATTGATTCACAATTGAATGGTTATGATTTTTTTTCTCTCTCTTCCTTTATCACCATTGATCCATCTTTGTACAGTTATGATTTAGTAGTCGAAAATAAAATTATCTCAAGCAGCTTGAGATAGGATAAGCCATATATATATATATATATATATATATATATATATATATATATATATATATATATATAATTTTAAATATATTCTTCATATCTAAAATGAGCTAAATGAAATTCATTGAATAAGTTCAAAAATTACTTAATTAAATTTTTATAAGTTCATAATTAATCAATAAATTGATAGAAAAAAAAAACAATGCCCTAGATTTGGCTTGGGAATTAGTAAGTGTATGATGCAACAATTGCTTTCTTTTTTTCTAAATTGTTTTTGCTACAACAAACATTTGCTTTTGTTGGTAATGTTACTAAGTTCTAAGCCCATGGATATAGAAGCCCACTTTGGATTGAACATTAATTTATTTCATGAAGTTGTTCATGTATAAATACAATATTGTTGAATACTCGAACACTTTTGATTTCAAAAAACAGGGCAGAGTGACAGGGCATCGAAGGCTGTCAAAGAAGGGAGAACAGTGACCATTTTGTCACACTTCACCAAATTATTTACTAGACTGCCACGTCAACAGTAAAAATTTCTAGAATGCCACGCGGCATAATTTGCTACACTGTGCAGCGAATTATGTTTGCAAGTAATTCGCTACACAGTGTAGTGAAATATACCATGTTAGGGTGCACAGTCAGCAAAAATGACACGTGTCAAGCTGGCAGCAATACAAGCATAATTCGCTACACAGTGTAGCGAATTACTGCCAGTTTAACATGTGTCGTTTTTGCTGACTAATTACTTGCAAACCTAATTCGCTGCACAGTGTAGCGAATTATACCGCGTGGCATTCTGGAAATTTTTACTATTGGCGTGACAGTCTGGTAAATAATTTGATGAAGTGTGACAAAATAGTCACTCTCCCAAAGAAGGGGGCAAAGTTGTGTCAATAGTTGAACATGAAACTCCACTAGCTATCTTTTTCGAACTCACTTCAGCTGGGACTGTGTTGGAAAAACTACAACCTTTGAGAGTGGCAAGGTGAAGCCAATATTGGATCCCAAGAGTCCCTTTCCATTTTCTCAGACAGTGGAAGCATTTTCCTACCTCAAGATTAATAAAGCCACCGGTAAAGTTGTTATACATCCCATTCCATGACCATAATTAACTAAGCATATCAATTTCTCTTGCCTTCATTTGTGCTATTTTAGACGTAAGTTGTAACTAAAGAAATACTTCAACCTAAAATCTTAAGAAGTTGAGTGAGTATTTTTTTGATGGTTTATATTATTCTCTAACACGTCTCCTTGCACAAGAGCCATTTGGGCTTGAAGCGTGGAATTATTACATAGGCCCAATTTTGGGTTTACCTTATGCTTATTTAATTCTACAAGTAGAGGATGGTGAGGATCGAACTCGTAACCTTGTGGTCACTGAAGCTTTGATACTAGGTAAAGAACCACTTCAACCCAAAACCTTAAGAGGTTAGATGACGATCTTTTTAATAATTTATATTATTCTGCTTATATAGTAGGCAATGACATTGTACCTGTGTTTTTTTTTTTTTTTGTATAATGTATAATAAGATTGAAATGTAGTATTTTTCCTTTTCTCTTTAAGCTAGAAAAAGAAAAACAGTTTCATCAAAAACAAATCTTGTCTCTTGAAACTTGAGTACTTGCTAATACGGAAATGATAAAATTTCATCCAATCATTGCAGGCGTGTTTGTGTACTTGACACACATAGTATATATTAGAAATACTTTTAGAACAAGAGTGCTGCATTAACTAACTTAACCTACTAAGGATGAAGAAAGCAGAGACAAGAGTGGCTAAGGCAAAGTCCCAAAACGCAAGGAAGGACAAAGCAACGGATGCATTGGCCAAAGCTGTGAACTTGTATAAACCCTCATAGGTTTTCAAATCATGAACTCTTGTGGCAGCTGATGTAGATGCTGACATTAGAAGATATGCCAAGACCTGCAGTTGAAAACAATCCATCCAACATCCAGTTAGCTATATAAGCATAACCCATGATTCAAGAAACTGATAAGCGTCACTTCAATCCAAAACTTTAAGGCATGGGATGAGGTTAAATTAATTATTTTACATCTCTCTAACACACCCCCTTCACATGAGAGCCCTTTGGGTTTGAAGCGTGAATATGGCACAAGCCCATTATTGGTTTGCCTTGTGCTTTTCTTAATTTCACCTGAAAGTGAGGGCGGTGAGGATCGAATTCGTGACCTCGTGGTCACTGAAGCTCTGATACCATGATAAGCGTCACTTCAACCCAAAACCTTAAGGCATTGGGTGAGGCTAAATTAATTATTTTATTTCTCTTTAACAAGAAACTAGAAAACATGTATACCTTTTGAGACAATAAAATAGAGGGGGAAGAACAGCAATAATGTCATGTATTAGCATTTCTTTAATTGACATGTAAACTTCTATGATTACGATAGCAGATTTTTTTTAAACAACTGAAGAGATAAGTAATTAATAACAGTTAACAATAACCATTTTATGTACTAAACTTACTAATAGTTAATAACAATGATATTAAAACATGTTCTTTCATTTCAACATGAATCACCAGCTCCATTCAAAATTGCAAAAATTGGAGAAACCAAAAGCCAAGCAGAACTAGTTTTGGTGTAACATCAGTAGATTGAATGTCCTTGAAGACTGGCTTTACCTGATCCATAGCAAAATTGAAGTAACCCCTCAGCTTGGGGTCCACTGTGTGCTTTTTGGTGATCAAGTACTTCACTAGATCACATATTTGTATCCCAGAATACACAAATCCAATGACATTTACTGACATGGAATACCTGCATAATCAAACCCAAACCAAAATCACACATTAACAATGCCATCACAAAGCACACTACAAACCATTGCAGTTGCACCAGATAGAACCAATTACTAATAATTAATAAATAAAAAATTCAAACCAATTGAAATTCATTTAATACACTCAAGAGAGCATCATTGAAGGGCCGGCTTGGCTCAGCACTAAGCTTGTTTGCCGTGGTGTGTCAGGTCGCGGGTTCGAATCAGTCTCTCTGCAAAAAGCAGGAGAAAGACTGCCTAGAGTATTCTTTTTCCCATACACTCATGAAGTGGGTATTTAAAATGGTTCGTCCCTTTTTTTTTACACTCAAGAGAGCATCATTATATTATTTGGAGGGAACAAAAAAAAAGGATAAAAAATAGGAAATTGGTGTTTTATGCAAAAGCATTTCTTGAAAGTTGTACTAATCAATATGATTTCTTAATGTATGTAATGGGGGTGCACAGTTAATTACTTTCAAAAGTACAAAACTAGCTCTTCTTTAACCACTTATATTTGTCATGTATTCTTTTTCTTTTTCTTTGGTAGTCTAACATAAAGAGAGATATTCTCACTACCAAAATTTTTCACTACCAACTTACTACCTATCTAATCACCATTAGATTAACATTTTCTCTCTTTTCAAAAACTTTTTAATATTCTCTCTCCTTGATCCAATGGTGATGTGATGGGTAGTAAGTTATTAGTAAGAATTTTGGGTAGTTAGAATATCTTCACACGTCTAACATTATAACAATTTTCAAGAAACGAAATAGCATTACTCAAAAGCATCAACAGAAACTTATTGATGAACAAACACAAACCCCATTATTAGGAAGGAAGGAGCAAGAGCAACTTACCTGAACTCGATGTAGTTGTACCAGAGGAATGCCTGAGGGATTTCCACATAGTAGAATTTGACTTGATATTTGTAAAAAACGTTTTGTTTAGCAGCAGCCATTATAGCTAAAGCTTTCAAACATAACACAAAAGCAGCTATCCTGATCCACAACAAAGTTTTGTACAACTTTGCTTCTTTCTTGTACATCAAGGAATCGGATTCACCATTATTGTCCCCGTTTGTTCCTTCCTCAACCTTGATGGGATCCAACACTGTCTGAACAAACTGGTTAGCCATTTGAACAACATGGTTAGCCACCACATCAGGAAGGACCCCATCACTGACAGAGGAATCAGAATCACTTGTTAAGGAGGAGCAGTAGGAGAATAGAAGGTTACTGATCTTGATTGGTTTTCCTTCTTCTTCTTCTCCAAGTTTTGTACTTCTTTTTCCTCTGAATACTTTTTCATTCTGCAGGCTTCTTTTTCTTGTTCTACTACTTCTACTTCTTCTTCTTCTTCTACTTCAACTTCTTCTACTTCTACTTCTACTTCTACTTCTACTACTTCTTTTTCTTCCTTTTTCATGTATTGAGCTAAGCTTTCACTGTTACTCATACTCATGGGGTTCAGAACTTTTGGAGCTGAAAGCACTTGAGTAGTTTTTCAATTGAGCAAATGAACACTGCTAAAAATGCTGCTTCCATCCGTAGAAGTTAATGAGTAATAAATATTACCAAAGAAACTGTTAGAGAGTATAATATAAAAGCATTAAAAAAGCCATCACCTATTACCTTAAGGTTTTGGGTTGAAATGGTTCTTAACTTGATATCAGAGCTTCAGGGACCATGAAGTCACGAGTTCGATCCTCACCGTCCCTCATTTTCAGGTGGAATTACGAAAAATACAAGAGTGGAATTATGAAAAAAAACAAGGCAGACCAAAAAAATAGGGTTGTGCAGCACAAGGCAGACCAATAATGGGCTTGTGCCATCTTCCACGCTTCAAGCTCAAAGGGCTCTTGCGTGAGAGGGTGTGTTAGAGAGTATAATATAAAAGTATTAAAAAGGCCATCACCTATCACCTTAAGATTTTGGGTTGAAATGATTCTTAACTGAAACCAAAGAAAAAAACACCCTTTCGATTCTGTCAATGATTCTTTTCTACTACATTCAGAATCCAATGATCTTATTTAATTGAACTTGTTTTCCTCTTGACATTTGGTGAATAATGCTTAGAATTCAAAATACTTTTTATTTTTTTTGGTTTTACTTAAGAACAGTAACCATTTTTTTTTAGCTGTGAAAGAATCACCATTTGGCCATCATGAGGAGTAACATGACCCATCCCATGTACAAAAGACTAAATATTTTTATGTGGTCAAATTATTTTTCTTCTTGGTTGTAAGATGAAAATGATACTTATCCTTTTTTTCTCTCTTTGCAATATGAAAAGAAGGTAAATATATCTTTTGAATAGTGAGATTGAGATACTACTCTTCTGCTTCAAACTTCAAAATGTTCAACTTAGAAAGGGACATGAAAATGATTAATTTGACACCAAATATTTGTTTTTTTGATCATTGATTATAAACAACAGTTTCTAGCTTAGCTGCCAGTGATAGGCAAGAGCCAAAATCAATTGTTTATATGATGAAATCAACAAGGTAAGTTGACTTAATCTTCCGCTCATAACAATTATAAAACTTAGGTTTGAATACGGGAAATTATGTGTTGATAGGCCATGCTAAACTTTTCGTTACCATAGTTGTTGGTGTCACTGTTGTTGTGAGTTGCATACTGAAATGTTGAAGCCTCAGAAGTGTAGAGTGATTCTATGAAAAAATAAGTAGCAATTACTGTGATTTAAGGAACTTGAAATTTATTAGTTCACCAATGTGAACTTGAAAAGGCATGCTAGTATAGGCGTGAGTAGTGGATGGAGGGATTATCCCTTCAAATTTATATAAATCTTGAATGAAACTAATCCCCTTTTTGGCATAGAGCATAAAGGTTGTTGAGATATATAAAATCATTAATGTAGCCTTACCCAACCACTTAAACTTTTGGGTTGAATTGATTTTTTACATGGTACACTACTCCGAATCTCTTGAATATCAAATCGGATCTAACTCTTTCTTCGTGTAACACAGCGAATGAGCCGAGGCAAGCAAGGAAGTAGTATTGAAGAGGAGACAACCCGCTCTTGAACTTAAGACTATGTATGCGCGTCGCGTGCTCGATCTAGCAATTGTTGAGATATATAAAATCATACCCAACAGTTTAAGCTTTTGGGTTGAATTGGTTCTTTACAAAGGTTTTTGCCACTAACCCCAATTAATTCTCCTAGGATTCGAACAAGAGACCTTTCATCCCCAGCAGTCCGCTCCTTAAGCACAACTCGCTTACCAGTAGGGGTGTTCATCAACCGATCCAAACCGATTCAAACCGCGGTGACCGAACTGAAAAATCGATAACCGAATAAATCGACAACCGAAAAATCGAAAAACGAAAAAAAACCAAAAAAATTTAATTGAATTGGATCGGTTTTCAGATGGGTTGATGAAAACCAATTCAATCCAAACCGATCCAATATAATAATTCTCCTCTAACTACTTGGGTTTTTCCCCAATCATAGCCCAAAAAATTCTAAATCCAAGATATATTAACCCAAGAAAAAATTAGCCACATCTCATCAACAAAATTTCATCTGTGTAGAGCTTCATATCTCATTGCCCAAAAAAAAACTATATTATCGTTTACTGATGCTTTTGTATTTCAAAAAAAAAATTACAAAACCAATATATACAAAAGATGTTATTTGCACAATAATCATGAAACAAATTTTAAGATTTTCAAAAAACTGAAAACCGATCCAATGCAAACTGAAAAAAATTGAATCAGATCGGGTCGTATTTGAAAAAAAAAAACCCAAATCGAATGGATGATTACATGATCAAACCGAAATGATTAGATCGGATGATTTTTGCTTTCAAAACCGATCCAATCCAGACCGCGAACACCCCCACTTACCAGTTGCATCACCTTGCTTATTTAACATGGATAAATGAGAGAATCTCAATTATCCAAAGATAAATGTAACGATAATGAGAGAATAAAGAGAGAACATTAAGATAGAGAGAGAAAAATAAATAGTCATTGATTAATCTATGATTAACTAAGATCATCTCACATGATCTGATCATGGTAAATAAGGTGGATCCATTCCCGTCAAGCACATCATAGAGGAATGGTAGACCAAAATAAATAAAATACATAGAGCAATGATAATGAACTCCGGCATGTATGATATACAAAGAGCGTATTAGTCCAAACACTTAAAACCAATGGAATCTATCTTCTTATAGAAAAATTGGATCAAAGCATTATCTGATCTGATCACTAGATTAGACAAACAAAATTATGCAAGTTTAAACAAATTGAAGCTAGCATGCAAGTACATATATAGAATCTCCATTTGGCCATCATGAGGAGCAACATGACCCATCCCATATGCAAAAGATCAAATATTTTTTGTGATGGAATTATTTTTCTTCTTGATTGTAAGATAAAGTGATGTTTATCCCTATAATTTTTGACTTTGCAATATGGGAACCATGTAAATAACTTTTGGATAGTGATTATACTTCTGCTTCACATTTCAAGGATTTTAAATTAGAAAGTGACTATGAAAAGATAAATTTTCTCTTTTGGTTTAGTGCGGTGATATGATTAATTTAACACTAAATGTTTGTTTGCTGATTATTGATTATAAAAATTAGTTTGTAGCGTGGCTGTCAATAACAAGTAAGAGCTCAAATCAATTGTTTATATAATGAATATCATTAGGCTAAGTCGCCATCAATGTTATGATTTAAGGAGTACGTAAATGTCTTTTGAGTAGTAGCTATTCTTGTATAGAAAGGGACAATGAAAGGTTAAATTTTAGCTTTTTGCTAGGGGTGAATTGATTAATTTAACACTAAAGGCTGGTTTGGAGGACATATAAGATATGAATGGATAGGATAAAAGGACCGGATATGAGAAGGATTGGATATGAGTATCATAAGCTCATATCATATCTTGTAATTGATGTGCACAAGATAAGCAGTATGATAGGATAATGTTATCTTATTAGGTGTTTGGGCAAATCATATAGTATCATGATATGATATAAATAGACAAAAATATCCCTTTAATATAATTTCATATGCTTTTTTAAAACTACTTTTTTTACTTATTTACACGTTATTTCTTATTTTAAATTATTAAAAAAATTAAAGTCATAATTTTAAATAAGATATATTAAAATACATAAATAACTTTAAAAAAATAAAATATTAAAATTATATCCTCACCAATTAAATTTTTAAAAATTAAATTTTAAATTGATTATTAATATTGGTGGTCGAGGCTAGTGACAGTGATGGAGGCGAAAGCTACTGCAATGGGTGACTGATTGAATTGGTGGTGGTATTAGTTGCAGGGGCAAGTGGCAATGGGTGGTGGTGATAGCTCCGGTAATAATAAGTGACAAATATGGTGATTGATTGATGGCAATGATGGTTGGTGCTTGGTGGTTCGATGTAACGGTGGCTAATGAAACCGACGGCTATGGTGGTATTTGTTGGTGCGATGATGTTATCATGGCATGCTATGGTAGTTGGTAGTGGTGGTGCTGATGTTGACATGTGGAAAATGTAGTGGCTAACTTATGGCAATGGATGGTGGTAATGGTGGTTACTGGTGACAGTGACGGTTTGTGCTTGGTGGCCTGAGGTGGTGGTTGGTTAGTGGTGGTGGCGATGGTGAGTGAGGGAAATTGCAGGGCTGACCGGTGGTGCAGGTGGTTAATGGTGGTGGGTGGTTGGTTCCGGTGATTGGGGCTGGTCGTAGCCTGTGATAATGGTGGTGGCTAGAGTGGGTGGTAGAGGTGGCTGATGACTGGCAGTGGCGGCTGTGGCAGGTTATCAGTGTAATGTTCACAGTGGAAGAGCATATGGTTATATTTGGAATAAGAAGGATGTAACATTTGCTATCCTACCCTGTCTATTCCCATTTGCTATCCTACCATGTCCATTCCCAAATGGATCCTTCGTCTAATTATTAAATATGAACAACAACTTATAATTTAGCTCTCAGATAAGGCAACAACATCCTAAATCAGTTGTTTATATTATGAAGCTAAATAAAGTTGTAATGTGAGATGTATGTAAATGTAATTTGGATAGTAGCTATTCTTCTACTTCAAATTAAAAATTTCAATTTAGAAAAGGACAATGTAAAGATTCTTAGATAATATGTAATCTTAATATAAATCTTGGCTGATATAGAGGTGGCCAAAGCGGACAACTACCTCGCCCTACCGTTAATCCGACTAAAAAAAGACACAACCCTCCGCCCCCGCCCCCTTTTTGTTTCTGAAAATGGGTTGAGAAACTCAACTTGGCCCCACTCGACCTGGCCAACCCGTCAAATAAGATATATCATTCATGGAGTATACTTACAATTTTATTTTATTTTTAAATGGATAGAATATTGATAAACCACCATTACAAGTATTCAGCAGAGACACAAGTCAATATTAAGATAACAGATATATTAAACTATAACCAAACACAAAATTTTGGTGAAAAACAAAAGTTTATGTATTTCAAAAAAAGGTAGGTTATACGGGCCAACCCATCTAGTAGTGGATTCAACCCGCTTTTCACCCACACTTAGATAGGGCAGATTATGTGGGTTGGTGGATCAGGTCATTATCCAAAATGTTCAAAACACTTACAACCTATGTAGCACCGACACTGACACGGGACACGTGACACTATACGACACGACACTCCGACACGTTAATTCTAAAAAATGTTAGATTTCGACACGTTAGGACACGTTTTGATATTAAATGATATTTTTAATTTATGTGATGTATATTGTATTTAATATTCAATAATTTAATAAAAAATGAATCTAAACTTATAATATTCATAAATTTTGCAAAAAAACATAAGATATCTCAAATATTTATATTAAACTCAATAAAATAGTAATCATAATCCAACGAATTTAATAGTTAGAACTAAAAACTCAACGCAATGTAACATTTAAACCTTTTTTTGAATTTCTATAATGTGTGTTGGAGTGTCGGAGAGTGTCGGAGTGTCCCAGAGTGTCGGGAAGTGTCGGACACGACACGTCAGGGTGTTTGAAGTGTCTGTGTTTCATAGCTTACAACCTAGTTAAAACAAAATTCGCCATGTCATCCAATAGAGACATTTTTATACCTTCCGTAGCATAATAAAGGATAACAGTAAAAAGGTCTTAGTTAGCCAATAGGTTTAACCGTCCTGTCATTCATAATTAGTAGGGTTTTATAAGAGTTATGTTGTAAGAAAAGTGATTGTGTAATGTTATAGAGATTCGTTTTGTGCGCCATGATTTTAGTTTTTTATTTTATTTTATTCTTTAAAAATTGTGGACCCCATAAAATGTTGTATGTGTAGGAAAATTTGTTATGTCATGTTAAATGACAAATGCAAAGCCCTAATTAGTAATAGGGTTTTATTAATCTCGTGCAATAGAATATAAGTTCTCTCATATTATAGGGATAATCTTGTGTGAGACACACCCACATATAAAAAAAGAAAATAAAAATAAAAAAGTAATGCGAAAATCGATATATGCATAGGAGAGAAAAATACTCTCCTACAATATAGGGGGCGTTTGGTAGAGGAAAAAAAAATTGTCCGAAAATCTCAATTTTCAAAAATATGATTTTTACATTCAGTTTATGTTAATATCCGAAAATTTAAAATTAAGAGTATTTTTCCCGTTAGTAATATGCTATCTTAGTCATGTCTACTACAATGGACCATTGTGATAAGAATTATGCATGACACTGATCCACAAAGTGCAATGTCTGATCCACAATCATGTGTGAAACGAAGACAGAGCTACAGAGATAACCAACTTACAGAAATGGAAGTGTAGCAAGCTCGAACATCAATTTCTCCTTCAACATGCATCCTGAATGAAGTATTTGATGATTGAAAAAATAAAGAATGAATTTAAAAAAGATGGTCTCCAAATCAATTCTGAATGTGTCAACGAGGGCAATAATTAGTATTAAGAAATGCTTTTAACACACAACTTGAAATCACACAATTCAGACTTGTGCAGGTTGGCACATTTTAATTTCTGACACAACTGCCTCCACAAACACGAGCAAATCAAAATCTGTCACCGTTCTAAGGTGCAAATAGATAGATTCATAAGGATTGTCACGTCAAAGTTCGCATTAATGCATTAACATCCCCACTTTCTGTACTTCGTGCTTTTACATTTCCAATAACATCAAAATTCACACTTTATGTATTTCCCGTAGTCCCCCACGTTGCCAACTATGAATCCATGAATCGTATTGATGGTTGACGTAGCAAAACTCTTATTTTATGCAGTTAGTGGTTTCATGTTATTGAATTTGGTTCCATTAATGACCGGTTAAGGTATAGGATTATTGGGTCACTAATTTAATCGTCTTGATCATTGGTTTAACTAATGGATATATGTAAATTTATAATTTATATTAAAAAATTATAAATTCATTTAAATATTTATAAAAAAAATATATCAATTTCAAATATAATTTAGTATAGAAAATAATAAATTATATAACATTATCCAACAAAAGATCAACTAAACATATAATACTTAGTGTTGTAGGTATAAAAGATCAACCAACCAAACATATAAAACAAAATCAAATCAAAATTCCCTACATATTATATAACCAAGATAATATTGATATTATAGATACAGATTACTCAATTTGTGTAAGTTAAAACGCTACAAATTACTCAATTTGTGTTAGAGTGAAATTCACTCAAATTCAAATTCAGATCTCACTTCCAAATTTTACGTCTTTCCCGTGGTCCCACATAGCATCAAAAATTCAAATTTCGCTTAGTGCCCCGATGTGTGACCTATCTAATTGCATCAAAATTCAAACTTTGTGTTTTCACGTTGTCCCCATATAGCATAAAAATCAAACTTCGATCAGGCCATCATTTTAGAAGCAACAAAACATATAATAATATGTATCATTAAATCATGATTTTAGGAATTTAATTAATAATTAAATGGAAATTCTAAATTACTTAAAATAAATCACCCTTTTAAAAAAGTTTGAATAGTGATAATTTTAGGACAAAAATACGAATAGACAAAATTACCTAGAACTCAAAAATAAAATAGAGGAGTTTACAAAAAATAAATAAATAGAGGATAGTACTACAAAAAATATTGTAAACTAAAATGTTAAGTTTAAAAAAGAGTTAAAGTGAGATGGATAGATAATTCTTTATCCGGTGGGTGTTATAACTCACTTAAAAGAGTCAAGAAACACACTCTCTTCCTTATTTCTGTTGGCATGGAGTCAAACTTTATATATGATGTGTTTTAGTTAGAGGTAATGTGTTAGCCAATTGTATGTGTGTACATTGTATTGGACTTTTCTGATTGGCAGGGACATGTTTATGTGAGAGATTTCATCCCGAGATTGTTCATTTTATAGTCATTATGTTGTTTGATTGACTCCGTCAGGGATGATACTAGTTATTACGCTGAGATGGTCACTGACCATTGCTTATGGTTATCCGATAGGAAATAATTAGTAAAGAAGAATTTTTGTATTAAGGTGGGATGGTACAGTTGGATTAATTCGGAAAAGATTATGATATGCAATACATCATTCGAAAAGGAAAAAGTTAACTCATAGAATTATGCAGGTGAAAAGTAAAGTTTAAATTAAGCCTTCCGCTTATGCATGTTAATTATGATGCGCTTTAGTACCATATTATGTTAACGTACCGGTTCGAGACCGGGATGTTACAGGATTAACTTTTTGGTGACTTGGACTTCTTTTGAGGTTTATTGGAATATGAAACTAAGTAGGCAACTAACTTTTGATGCCATATTTGTTCCAAACTCTTCCTAGAATAGTTTTGATCCTTAATATAAATAAATCTCTTTAATTCATCCAGTTCACTCCGTTCTTTCGGTATGTGCATTTCAGCCTTTAAGAACTCCATTCAACAGGTAGCTTACTCAACACAAGACCGAAAAAGAGATTATTAGACATATTAAATTTATCATCTTTTAGCTTGTTCCTCAAGTTCTCTAATTCAATTAATTGAGAGATGATTCTTGAATCCATATTAAATTTGAATTGAAAAAATTCCATGCAAGGAAAGTTTTGGAGAGCCCCTCTTGGTTTTAGAACTAAGCATTCAAATGATTTCATATCTTTTTTGTCATCTTATACTCACTACAGGTCATAGCTAGACGAATATTTAGAGAATTTAGCAAGTTATCCCTACAAAATCTTCATCTTTTATATACAAAAATAAAAATAAAAAAATCTTCATCTTTGTTCCATTGATATTCTTCCACATTTACAATGGTAGATGCAAAATCATTTAATACATTATGGAATATTTCACGTTATTTATGCCAATTTGAATATGTATTTTCCAACCATAAAATTCAATAACATCAATTGATTGCAGCTTTATAATATAATAAGAACTACGTTTAGCCATTTTTAATCAGAGTTATTAGTTAGAAAGATTGTATCTTGTAGTCCACGGACTTCAAAGACTCTAATTTTTGTCAAACTGTTCGGTAGAGTTTGAATTTGCCAAAACAGACTCGAAAAACAGGTTTGGTTCGCCCAAAAACCTTAGGATGAATTACCCTATTGCTGAAAACTCACCGAAATATTTCCCAAATGTACCTGAAAACTTCATATCGTCGTATCTCCTTCGTCCAATCTCCATTTAAGGCGAGTGACCACTCAAAACGATCGTATCAACGAATACCAATAGGTTTTACTTCTTGAAACTGGCTAAAAATTCTAGGATCTGGACTGAAAGATCGCAGCTGCAGTATCTTCAAACTCATATACTGGAAAATCCATATGTCGAATCGCGAAAATGATTTAAAATATGAGTTCCTCTCGATGAGATCTTCGAATAGACACCTTACTTACTCAAATCCGACACACTTCAAGATTGTTGGAGGTTATGGATTTGAGAGAAGGGTTTAGAAGTGCTTGCAATATCACAAGAGACATTAAATTTGGAGTGTTACCTCCAGCTTAATAAACCCTAAACATAATGTAATTTATTGGGTTCCAACCTATATAGACCCAAATAATTAGAGTAAATATCATTTTTAGTCCTCAGCAAATTTCACGATTCCCGTTTTAGTCCATAGCAAATAAAATGGCCCACTGTGGTCCCTAAGAAATTCAAAATGGACACATTTAATTGAAATCGTGGTCCTTCACAAAATCAAAAAAGACCCATATTAGTTCCTAAAAGGACTAAAATTGGTCCATTTTGAATTTCTTAGGGACCACGATGAGCCTTTTTGATTGTTAGGTACTAAATCGGGTATCATGAAATTTGATGAGGATCAAAAATGATATTTACTCGAAATAATTATGCTTTCAGACTTATACGTAAACATAGACTATATTATTAATATATCCTACAAAAAAACGTGTCTTTAGGTCACTCATTAAGGCATTATGTCATCGCACACGTAGTACACTGACTACTTGGGATGATCACTGTGAAGTCAAGATGCACTATGATCACTATTCCGGCAACTCGAGCTCGATCACTATTCCTCTTATTTTTAAAATGGTATTACTAACCCCACTAGGAGGTTATTTAATGTGATCGGGGACCACCATTTTTAGGTGGTCCCTTAGTATAAATAGAATGATAAAATCGGAAAAGTGGGAAAATAATAGGGGTAAAAAAGGAAAAAATAAAATTAATGTTAAGAGAGTGAGCACCACAAAATTCAGTTATCCTCGAACATATTAAATTTTTCCCCCGCACAAGAACTTGATTACTATTAAGTATGCTGACAGCTTGGGATGATCGCTATGAAGTCAAGATGCACTACGATCACCATTCAAGCTAGGTTCATGATGTTATGTCCCTACTCTAGCTAGCTCGATCACTATTCCTCTTATTTTAACAAAGGACACTGGTCTAAGAAATCATCTGCATGTGTACGTTTATTTTGGCCTAAGAATCCATTCAAAATAGACTCCTTTGAAATTTGCACCCCCAATCCAAAGTTTTATACATAACTGCACTTATAAATTGCCATTCATTCTCTGCATATCAATATCATCACACCTCACTTCAAATTCGTAGTCTGATATCCAATTAGGGAAATAATTATCTCATGTTACATGAATATGAAATAATTATCTCATGCAATAGAGAAAAAATTATTATTTTTTTGTTTTTTTAGAAATGGTGGACCCCACTATCTTGTTTCTGTTATATGAGATAGTTATCTCATGCAACAGATCCCATCTAATTATCTATATATACTCTTACCCTTTTATCTCTTTTTCTCCATATACATCCTCACGATCATGGCAAGCATCCCTAGCATTCCATCTCATATAAAAGCATGGGTCTACTCTGAATATGGGGAAATAGAAGAAATTCTCAAGCTTGATCATAATGTAACTACACCACACCTTAAGGAAGACCAGGTACTAATCAAGGTTGTGGCTGCATCCCTTAATCCTGTTGATTTTAAGACGGCTCTTGGGGATTTTAAGGACACTGCCTCTATTTTACCCGTAAGATTTTCTTAACTGTGTCCCTCTTTTATCAAAGTTTTTTAATTCCATTTCCATCTAATAAATAGCATGTATTATGCTTTGCTAGTCTAACATAATTATTATTTTTTTAGTAAATACCCTTTTTGGTCCTCAGTAAATTTCACGATATCCGCTTTAGTCCTTAGCAAATAAAAAAGTTATTCGTGGTCAGTAAGAAATTCAAAATGGACTCATTTAGTTGAAATCATGATCCCTAACAAATTCAAAAAAAACTCAAATTAGTCTCTCAAAAGGACTAAAATGGATCCACTTTGAATTTCTTATAGACAACGAATAACCGTTTTATTTGCTAGGGACTAAAGTGGACATCATAAAATTCGGTGAGAACCAAAAAGGGTATTTACTCTTATTTTTTTAACCATTTAATTTCATTTTACTATTGATGAAGACTGCACCAGGGTACGATGTTGCTGGTGTGGTGGTAAGAGTGGGAAGTCAAGTGAAGAAATTTAAAGTTGGTGATGAAGTTTATGGTGATGTTAATGAGATTACATACCAACAAAAGATCATTGGTTCTTTGGCAGAGTATACTACTGCTGAAGAAAAAGTATTGGCTCATAAACCCTCCAATTTGAGCTTTGTTGAAGCTGCTAGCCTCCCTTTAGCAATCATTACTGCTTATCAAGGACTTGAAAGAGTTGGGTTTTCTGCTGGCAAATCTATACTTATTCTTGGAGGTGCTGGTGGAGTTGGAACCCTTCTTATTCAGGTTTTATATATATCTTCTATCAAAAGACATCCTAGTAGCAAAATGTTGAGCTTTTTTACTCTTCAACTTTTTCAATGTAACATGATTATATTAATTCTGCAGAAAGCTAGCATATGATTTGTTGTGGATATGTTTGATGATGTAGGTGGCCAAGCATGTTTTTGGAGCATCCAAGGTTGCTGCTACTGCTAGTACTTCAAAACTTGAATTGTTGAGGAGCTTGGGAGCAGACTTGGCTATTGATTATACAAAGGAGAATTTTGAAGAACTGCCAGAAAAATTTGATGTAGTGTACGATGCAGTAGGTCAGATATTTGGATTGAACCATAATTTATTTCAAGAAGTTGTTCATGTAAAAATATAAATGGGGACGAATCGGAGCAGTTGTAAAGTTGTTCTTTCATGATTGAAAGGTCATGGATTCAAATCCAGGAAATAGTCTCTTTACAATTATGTAAGGATAAGGGTGCGTAGAAGGATTACCTCCACCCCATACTCGCTGGTCGGGTTTAAAGAAGAGTGGTATCGTTCATGTAGAAATATAATATTGTTGAATGAAGCAGATTATATTTACAAACTTTTTGCTTACAAACTATACTATGTCTGATCAGTAATACACTCTTAGGTAGAGTATTATCGGTCAGACATAATGTAGTTTGTAAGTTTGTAAAAAAAAAGTTTATCAATATAACCCTACACTTGTTGAATACTCAAAACACTTTTGATTCCAAAAATAACAGGGCAGAGTGAGAGGGCATTGAAGGGTGTTAAAGAAGGTGGCAAAGTTGTGACAATAGCTGAAAAGGGAAATCCAGCTTTCTTTGTCCTCACTTCAGATGCGACTGTGTTGGAGAAACTACATCCTTATTTGGAGAGTGGCAAGGTGAAGCCAATTCTTGATCCCAAGAGCCCCTTTCCATTTTCTCAGACTGTGGAAGCATTTTCCTACCTCAAGACTAATAAAGCCATAGGCAAAGTTGTCATAAGTCCCATCCCATGACCATAATTATTTAATCATATCAATTTCTCTGGCCTTCATTTATGCTGTTTTGTCTATTTGAGACACAAATTGTAATAAATCTCTTAGAGATGTGGTTGTTACTTTTTATAATTACCCATGTTGTTTGTGTTCTGGCTACAGAATAGGCCATTATGGTACGTTGTTCAACATCTTATAAATAACATGTGTTGTGTGTTTCTATATGGGAAAAGTGTTTATTATTTTAAATGACATAAAGTTATGTTATTTTAAGAGAGAGACATACATCCACTTTCTCCCCCATGATTTTTATTATTTGTGTCTATCTCTCTTAAAATGACATAACTTATGTAATTTAAAATGACAAACATCAAACCCATATATATATATATATATATATATATATATATAGGGTTTTATAAGAGTTATGTTATAGGAAAAGTGATTGTGTTATGTTATAGAGATTCGTTTTGCGTGCTGAAGTTTTTTTTTTTTTTGGTGTGGGCACCACAAAATGTTGTGTATGTAGGAAATTTTTTATAATCATGTTAAATGATATATGATAAACCCATATATATATATATATATATATATATAATACGGTTGTTTCAATTAAAATGATAAACGTTATTCTCTATATATAAATAGATAACCATAACTTTTTTCTTTATTCATTCATCATATACAATAAATCAAAAGCAATAGATTTTTCAAAATCAATTTTTCATAAAGATAAATTGATAAATGAAAAGCACCGAAAATTAGCAATCTCTATATTTTCAATGAGGCAAAGGGGCTGCAATCTCTGAACAAGCCATAATAATATTACAGTGTTACAATGATCAAATGGAACTGAGAAGTTATATCTCTCCTCAACTATATATAGGCGTTACTTATTCTGTAAACCACAAGCCAAATATGTAACAATTATTACTAATTTACACACACACTCTTGAAAGGAAAAATATTGTGCTTTTAACATAAATTCTGGTGCTCTCAAATCATCACCCAAATAAATTCATATCACAAATACTAAGGTGAGTATGCACATGCAGCAGAAATTGATATGCTTAGTTACATATGCTTATGGGATGGGATGTATGACTACTTTTCCAGTGGCTCTATTAGTCTTGAGGTATGCATATGCTTCCACAGTTTGAGAAAATGGAAAGGGGCTCTTGGGGTCCAATAGTGGCTTCACCTTTCCACTCTCTAAGTAAGGTTGTAGTTTCTCCAACACAGCTCCATCTGAAATGAGAAAGAAGTCAATAGCTGGTGGAGTTCCTGGTGGTACTGTGGTCACAACTTTGCCCCCTTCTTTAATAGCCTTCAGTGCCTTGTCACTCTGTCCTGTTTTCGGAATTATTAATGTTGTTTTAGTTTTCAACAATACTTCATGGAAGGCAAATAATGATAGTGTATATATATATATAGAGAGAGAGAGTGGGGCATGACTCCTTTCCCACCAGTGTCAAATTTGAAGTTTGATACTGTTATGGATTTATATCATATCCTAAGTACCCACTCAACAATATACTAAAGGATAGATACTCAACTATCCTAACAATATCAAACAGCAAGGAAGTGATCCTTATCCCATCAGAGAGGAAGCTGAATTCTACAACAACTGAGAAGTCTACAGAAACCCTAGAGGTAACCCCTATATAAAGACCCCAAGAACACACTCTTAACCTCCAACACTGTGCACACACTCACACGTCTTGCCTATAAACTTATTGTTTGTGCGCAGTGATTGGGAACATCGGCTATAAACCAAGTATATACCTGATTATACGGTATCTCTGACCACATACCATACGGTATAGCAATACGGTCTTTCCAGGACCTAACAGATACCTCATCTGAGAGCCGTCAGATCAAAAAAGATAAATGGTGTCATATGCTTACAAATCAGAGTCGTTGATCTTTTTTGATCTGATGGCTATCAAATAAGGTGTCAAATTTCAATTTGACACTAGTGTCAAATGATCCTACCTCATACATATATATGGAGCAGGATCCCAATAAATGATAATCGTTGATCGACGGAAATCAAAGGTTAGAATTTGGTGTCAAATTTCAAAATTTGACACCGTTGTCCAACAATCCTATATATATATATATATATATATAGGGACAGGATTCTTTGACACCGGTGTCAAATTTGAAGCCTCATCTGAGAATCGTTAGATAAAAAAAGATCAACGATTCTGATTTGTAAGCATGTGATACCATTGATCTTTTTTGATCTAACGATTCTCAGATGAGGTGTCAAATTTCAAATTTGACACCGGTATATATATATATATATATATATATATATATATATATATATATGTGTGTGTGTGTGTGTGTTCAATTCAAATATCTGACCTACTGCATCGTACACTACATCAAACTTTTCAGGCAATTCTTCAAAATTCTCCTTTGTATAATCAATAGCCAAGTCTGCTCCCAATTTCCTCAACAATTCAAGTTTTGGAGTACTAGCAGTAGCTGCAACCTTAGATGCTCCAAAAACGTGCTTGGCCAGCTACATCATCAAACATACACACAACAAATCATTATTTGCATTCAGTTAGAGGATAAAATATTTTGTTGTATTTAATCATGATACAAATTATACATCACCAAACCTGAATAACAAGGGTTCCAACTCCTCCAGAACCTCCAAGAACAAGTATAGATTTGCCAGCAGAAAACCCTACTCTTTCAAGTCCTAGATAAGCAGTAAGGATCACTGCAGGAAGGCTAGCAGCTTCAATAAAGCTCAAATTGGAGGGTTTATGAGCCAATACTTTCTCTTCAGCAGCAGTATATTCTGCCAAAGAACCAATGGTTTTTGGATGGTTCACAGAAAGTTCATTGATATCACCATAAACTTCATCACCTATCTTGAATTTCCTCACTTTACTTCCCACTCTTACCACCACACCAGCAACATCATACCCCGGAATAGTCTTTCCAACACCAAACACCAAACACAAAATTAAACAATGCAAAATTAGAAAAAACAAAAAAAACAAAGAAATTATGTTAGACCGTACAAAATGGAAATTTTGCTTATAAAGCCAAACATAATTTATAAAATCTTACGGGTAAAGGAGAGTCAGTGTCCTTAAAATATCCAAGAGCCCTCAAATTATCTACAGGATTAAGGGCAGCAGCCACAACTTTTATTAGCACTTGGTCTTCCTTGATATCTGGTATAGCTACATTAGGATCAAATTTGAGAATCTCTTCCATATTCCCATATTCAGAGTACACCCAAGCTTTTATGTGAGATCCCATTATCTGAGTTCAAGGAAAAGAGTCAGAGAATGTGAAAGTTCCCAGGTTGTAGTTGAACTCACTAATGATGCAACACCAAGTGCCAATTTATAAAGAGGGTATAGTTAAATTAATCTAAAAATATATATACATTACGTAGTTCATATCAAATTGTAAGAGTGTTCGTGGTCTGGATTGGATCGGTTTTGGAAGTAAAAATCATCTGATTCAATCCCTTCGGTTTAATCATATAATCATCCATTCGATTTGAATTTTTTTTTCAAATCCAATCCAATATTATTCAATTTTATTCGGTTTGGATCGGATTGGATTGGTTTTCGATTTTTTTGAAAAGCCTATGATTTGTATGATAGTTGTTATGCAAATAACATATCTTTATCGGCTTTGTAAAGTTTGTATGATGATTATTGTGCAATCTAGAAGCATTGTACAATAAAAAGTCAAATTATCATCTTTTACTTCCAACAAAAGATTTATAATATGGTCCTGATACGAAGTAACCCAAAATTTCATCCTATAGAGGAGCTGCTGTACAACAATAACCTGTATAATAAAAATATATTATGTATCTTACAAAAAAAAAGCGTCACATAGATCAAGCACGACCCACTTTCTCCAACATGATGGGTTAATGGGTCTTCGATTTAGAATTTTGCTATATGATTTTTGGGCTATAACTGGGGAAAGGCCCATGTAGGTAGATGGTAAGGTTGAGGAATCATTGAATCAGTTTGGATTGGATCGATTTTCACCAACTCATCCAAAAACCGATCCAATCCAATTAAATTTTGCGATTTTTTTTCGATTTTTGGTTTTTGATTTTTCGGTTCGGTCACCGTAGTTTAAATCGGTTTGGATTGATTGATGAACACTCCTAGTCAAAATTATTATATAAAATTTAAAAAATACATATGCTATTGATTGAATTAGTCCGTCTTAGAATATAATTTGACGTAAAAATTTATGGGCAGTTTTGACTTTTGATGCATCAAATTATTGTTAAATGGGGTTCCGTTTACAGGGTCTACAAAGTAGCCAACTCAACCCAGGACACCGTACTCTAATGTACCCAAAAAAAAATAGCACCAAGCGAGGAAACATGTCTTTAGCTTAGTTTGGGATTTATTAAGGCATATCAAAAGCGTTGATTTAAGTGGAATATATTTGATATTATTTAAGCAACAGTTTGAATTCAAATCTTTGTGAAAGCAAATTTTTGTCTCAAATATGATTTTTTTTTATTAAAGAAAAAAGACTTATTAAGGCATTACGTCATCGAACGCATAGTATGCTGACTATTTCCCATTTGGGATTATTTTATGTACATTTTTTAATAATATTATTCACAAACGTAACCTTACGCTTATATATCATATCATATTTTTTACAATTTTGAATAACAACTAAAAAAAACTTAATTAAGATTTTCATCATTGATTTCATTTTATATAAGTAATAAGATATTTTTATGAATTTAAAACCCATCACACAATGCACATCATTGAAGTCTGGATATATTATGATCACAAATCCGGCAACGTTCATGATGTTATATCCCAATCTCAAATATCTAAAATACTACTGTGGCACTCAATCCTTTATATATCCCTCCAATACAAATCCAACACTAATATGATATCATGTCACCGCATAGAAAAAGAGAAAAAATAAAGATAGTGGTTAGTGACTATCTTTTTAAGGGAAAAATATTTATCATTTTAAATGACACGACTTATATCCTTTCACTCTCACAAAGATGTGAGACTTACACCTTTATTTTATTTTTCAACTCTCTCTCCTCCTTTATCTATATCTTTTTCTCTCTTAAAATGACACGACTTTACATCTTTTTAAATGACATACACTTTATCCTCTTTTAAAATACCCTTTATGTCCA